>CM052344.1:5731071-5742593 GCA_028455595.1 Lasioglossum vierecki | reverse complement strand
ATGTTTCACGAAAAAATAATTATTAACAAAAAAATTATAATCGGGTTTATGCGACAGTGCACGGTCGAAGTATTGATAATTCCGTACGAAAGTAGTTGTACAGTCTCGATTTCGTTGAAATAAGAAATACAGACGGGTCTTGTATTTCCAGTGTCGAAGTCGTCGTTCTAAAGGCGTCGCGACGTCACACGATGGCCTAATACATTCGGACGGCGTCGCGATCGAACCCGGGCACCGAATATTTCTCGCTTGACACGCTGTGAGCGTGAAAACGGTCGATCAGGAGGATCCGACAATCGGTGACTAGTAGCAGAACGACGTTTGCAACTTTGTCCGTCGTTCTGAGCCGGTGACTCAAAGCGGGAAAGCCTCCTCTCGGTGCACGAAAACCCAGCGCGAGCGACAATGAGCGGCAGAAATGGAACGCGAAAGGCGCGAGGCTGACTCTCTCGTTTCTTTTATTTTCTAGCGTGTGTTGTTTTTTCCTTGCAGTTGCTCCTTTTTTTGTTCCTTTTCTCGTTCATAGCGAGAATAGCTTCAACTTGAAAGAGACCTTCCTCCACGATATTCTTCCCTCCCCTGGTGTCAGCAAGGTGTCCCCCAATGAAACCGAGAAACTTTGTCTTGGACAAGTTATTTCGAAGGAAAAAACTTTCTGTGTAGCATCAGTCCCCGCTCTGTTGATAATTATCTTGCTGATTCTGCGTTCCCTTTTACAGACAACGAGAATTGGGAACATTAATCCTTTGTTCTTCGCGAGGATGAAACTTCCCCTAACAGTGTAATTTCTTGTTACCATCTTCTATTTAATATCGATCTTATTAAATGTTTGAATGTGTGTGGCAATATAATATTTAGTCATTATTAAATATATTATTAAATATAATTCAGTACATAGTTTGCAACAATACACCATTTTTATTTTTATCGTGTATTAGTAATAATTATTTGTATACAAACACAATAACAATTTTCTCCAACACAGAATCGAAACTGCCACTAAAGATATAATCTGGACTTTACATCCATTCCGTATGGCTTTAAAGTTTATGCGTGCACTAGAGTCGAATTACTATTTTATATTTATCGAGGTATTGAAACTGCCTCCGCACTATCGAGACGAATTGTTGTATTTACGATGCAGTTGCTGATGCCACGCCTAACGATATAATCTATCGTTTTATTTTCATCTTGTGTGGTTTCAGTGTTTACGGGTATACCAAAATATTATTTTATTTTTGTCGAGGCGATGAGACCGCCCCACTAACAATGTAATTTATATTTTCCTAGTTGAAATATTGTTTATCAACCCGGCTACGCTAACAGTCAACAAGGCAATAACGCTATCCGCAAGTTTAATTTATTAACACTTATAATTCACCGCTAAATTGCATGTTAAATGTTCATTAACAATTTCTGCATCGGTCCGCGTGCGACAAATTACACGACACGGTTATTTTGCCGAGAATTAATGGCCGCAAAATTCGAAAATGAGGTAACGATGGACGGTAATGTTATTTTTGCTAAAGATTCAGAAATTATTTTTATACAAAATTGTCTGAGACTAACAATAATTGACTTCAACGTTAAACGACATAAATTGTTTATTACTGTTTGAGCGTAATTCGTTAAAATCGATTAAGTTATAATTCGCTGAACATAAGTAGAACATGATCGATTAAAAACGATTGAAACATGATTTATGGAGCACAATCAGAGTTCAGCGTCGTATCGAGCCCAATTAAAATGCAATTTAACGAGCCTGAACGAAATCGAATTTATTGAAAACGATTAGGATCTAACATGTTCGATAATATTTTGACGCGTAAATCCACTTCCAATTTCGAGCCAATTTAACTCGCAAAATGTTAAAGCAACAATTACCGGAATAGCGTGTGTGAGGGTTAATTAAACAAAGTAGAGAAGGCTTTTGTGTTCGAACGGGTTCGCCTAAATTACGATACACTCGAACATGAGCCGACGTTACGACAGAAGTGGGAGCGGAAACGGAGACATAATGGCGTCGATAGCCTCGCGATTCTTAATTAAATGTTAATTATGACGGAAGCACGCGTGAGCTCGACTTGAAGGTTAATTAGCCTCAAGTGCTTCGGCCAAGTAGTTGATAATAAAGGGACGCCCGTGTTCACACATTTTTCAACGTTACGTAACTTCTAGGAAAACTAAAAGTTATTCACTTGCACTGAGACCATCGCGACGAACTTTATCGATTCAGAAAATGTTTTGCACTCCGTGTTCGTTAATACCATTAAGGTTGATATCGGTCGAACAGCAAATTTAATGCGTTTTATTATTATATATCACGAACTTTTAAAATCCTGTTTATTCGTTAGAATTTTTTAATTAAAACAACTTTCAGATGTGATTATTAAAATGAAATTATTATGACAGATGTTTATAACAATTTTCGTGCGATTTACAGTTGTAATCATATTTATAAAATTTTTAGTACAAAGCTTTAACAATTTCCTCAGTTGACAAAATGTTTTTAGTAGTATTATTAATACAGCGTGTAATTCGCGTAAACCTCGTATAATCGAAATTAATATTAAACGGTATGAATACGAACGAGAAATTCACACTTCGATTGTTGAATATTGCAAGAGGTTAAACGATTTTCGTAAGCTAATTTAAAGAATGGTTACTCTCGGACGGGCGATATTTTTTCCCGTCGTGTGGCCGATCCTATCGATTCAGTATCGATATCGACACCGCTCATCGCGGCAAACTCTTTAAAAGCATTAAAAAGGGGAATTAAAGGCTATTTAACTTTGCCTGCGAAATTCTTCATTGAAAACGAGCAAAGAAGCAAGGCGTTTCATTAAAATCACCTTGCCTCGATTGAAATATTCTTATCCGCGCCACTTCGCTGATAAGATAATATGAAAACCTATTCTAGAAATCCTTAGATCGCCATTTCTGCAAATATATCCATTTTACTACTTTTAAAAAACAGACAATATTTATTTTCCTATCTTGCGGAAGGAAAGCTTATTTTATTCTTCTATTTTTGAAAAGATGATAGTCATTCACACAAGAAAACATTTTTATCTAACTGTTGCTTGAGTGAAAACATATCCACATTCAATAATTTTGTAAACTTACATTTAAAAATAGTATATCGGTATTTTTAATTTCTTTCTTTTTCTAATCTCTTTGTAAATTATATAAAACTGAATGAAATTATTTTCATTCACGGCTAATTATGTCCGCAGAAACATAAAATTTAAAACGATTGAAGCATTAACAACTTTGTGAGCCGATAAATTTTAATAACAACGGCAAAGCTAACGAACACATGAATGCATAAAATCACAGTGAAAATCTTCGCATCAGAGGATAACGCTTCTAATCCATAAATATACGTTTGCAAGCTTCTTAAAAAAATCCACAAAAGAGTAATATCAGGAGATAAAAATCGCATAAACAGTCGCCGCATCGCAGCCGTATAATTAATACCCCCGGATCATGGGATTAAACCTGTGTTAATCTAAAAAACACGACGTCTCTTTAATTTTTAAAATCCCCGAAACGCCACGCGAAACAAATTCAACCGTGACGGAGACAGCGAAATCACCATAAAACGCATAAATCCTTGTTGGTTAAAATCATTTTAACAAACACTGTTGGCAGGCATCCAGAAATACTCTCTGTACACCTTATAAACTTTAAACAGAAGAGATTTTCCCAAAGCTGTGGGAAAATATATTTATATACAATTTGATAATTAATTTTATGAATAATCATATTATCATTGGATTCGCATCGTCCTGCACGGTAGAAGTAATATTTTTAAGAGCCTGTCAATTGTTGAAAATATTTTTCACATTGTTCGAAAGCCTCGCAACGCCTTTAAACAAATGAAAAACAGTTTCCATCGAATCTATTATCAGCAGCACAAGGAAGCACGCAAATCCCCAATGATCAACGTCGTCCTGGCAAAAGATTGGCCCCATTAGGCTAAAAATACTTATGCTTCTGAGCAGATCCGTGTCACACGAAACACAATCTTGAAGGAAATAAAAGAATGTAGCTAAGCAGTTGCTTGTCAATAGCATGAACTATTATTGGTTAATCCAGTCCAAGAGACTAAAAATAAATCAATTTGTCTAGTTTCATTTTCCTAGAGAAATATTGAGATATATTGAGCACATCCAGGTCATTATTTATCTTATTTCGACAACTTCGAACAAATAATTTAATTATTCCACGTAGCAAGAGATCGGTACACGTTTTTCTCGTTTCCCGGTATCGAAGACTTTGATATATGATCTACACTGACGTTTATAAGTCACCTAACACCAGTCTCTGCTCCGAGAAAAGCCGTAGAAAAGCCAGATTTGTTTAAATAAATACAATTTGTTTCGCTACTTTAATTAAGAGTAATCGTTTTAAAAAAAAAAATTAAATAATTTCACAAATATCTCGTGCAATTTTGCAAAACTCATTCTTGGATAATACAAAGTCCTAAAATGTTAGACGATTTTATTTTCTCTTACATTTATGAAACAATTTCAACTGTGCTCCTAGAAATCCCTCCTCTCTAAGTCAACCCCATTCCTAAAAATCCTGCACCCTACAAATCATTTCAAAACCTCGAAAATTACATTCCTCTCCCACTCACAATCTCTCAAAGTATCCCTCCCATTATCCCTCAAACAAACCCCTATTCAAGTAGCCAAGAATCAACGCATTCCTAATTCAACCCACCCCATTTCGCAGGATCCACCATTCTCCTGGTCGAAAACCTCCCCAATAATACCGCAGGAGAGTGATTTTTCATCCCTGGATCAACCAGATTCTTCCATTAATTGACAAAAAAATCCACGCACCCTAGAACCACCCTTTTGCACTCAGCATCCTCTTCCCCAGAACTCCTCTTTCATCCTCCGATCGGATCCTGTCCCGATCACCCTCGCTCCCATTAATTAACCAAAAATGTACGTACCCCTAACTCAAACCACCCCTTTCCGTTCACCATTCCCAATACCCAAAAGACTCTCTTCAGAAGTCCTCTTTCATCCTGTGATCGGATCCTTTCCCGATCACCCTCACTCCCATTAATTAATCAGAAATCTACGCACCCCTAACTCAAGCCACCCGTTTTCCCTCGAGCATATCCCTAATACCGAAAACTAGTCTCCTCAGAAGTTTTCTTCCATTCTCCAATCGGATCCTCTCCCGATCACGCTCCCATTAATCCCTCGATCTCTCTCGCGAAACCACCCTTCGTTAACGCAACCCCCTCAGCCGCGGGGGTGTCCCGACTTAATCAAAGTCCGCGAATAATGCCTGATAAAGCATTAACCCAGATAGCGCCGGGGTCGTCGAATGGATCAACTACCTCTGGGGATACATACAGAGCGAGAAGGTAGGGGGCAACGGGGGTGGTGTGTTTCTCACCCTGTCCACCCCTAGATCGCGTCCCTTCCTGCGGGACTCTAATCCGGCCGTGCTAATAATCGGCCGTCCTTTCATCCCCCGGCGTTTCTCTGTCACGTCCTCTCTGGGGGTGTGTCTCCGTGAAAATTCACCATATTTACAAATCAGAACGTCCACCACCCTCCGACCACTAACACCACCACCACCACCGGCGTCACAAACACAAACGTTGACGTCGTCGCCACCGCCGCCACGTTTACTCACCCCCTGTAGGGTACCAACCCCCCTGGGTCGGTCACTTTTTCGCCCGGGGGTCGGGCGGGGAGTGTAGACACTCAGGACCTAGGGGGTGGTTTTTTGAAAATTTCCGAAATTATAGAAATAGTTGACAGAGACCAGTGTCTGAGAGATAAAAATTCTTTGCGGTGGTTTGAGGCGGTTTCGGGGATGGTTTTTTAACAGCGTGACGGGGTTTGTTCGCGAGCTACCAGGTATTAGGGGGTTCCTGCGATTCTCTCGGCTCGGGGTGCGAGAGAGCACTGAAGTTCCAAGTGGATGGAGCCCAGGATACGGCGGATGTGCACGCTCCCCCCTCCTACGGATCGACGCGCGCGCGTATTTCGAGCGTGTTCTCGGTGTTGTTTCGACGATGAGAGGGTGGGTTTAACAGAGGGATACCGATGGCTCGTCTAGTGGCACTCGGGACCTCGAATACACCCCCGCGAACCATCCCCCCGCGACGATGTTCGACGAATTTCTGACGCCTCGGATTATAACGGTCTCCTGATCATTTTGGGGGTGTCCACCCCCTGTTCTTGAGTGATTCCGTCGCGTTAGATCGTGGGCTTGTTTCGGTTTCGATGTTTCGCGAACGAGATTGCCTTGCGGAGAGCTTGACGGGGTTTCTCGTTTTGACATTTCCGCGAATTTATTTTCGGGAAAATCGAGGGTGGATATTTGTGAAATTTTGATGGTTCGTTTGACTATACTTGAGGCACAGTTGGTCATTTTTCGAGATTTTTATCATCGAAACTATAATGATGGTAATACCGTGTTTGATATTGTTTAAATGTACGCTAAGAAATTGTTAAAAATTATACGAAGTAAAGAGAACACCACATATTCATTTTAAACATATCATAAACTTAGGGGTTGCCACGCCATTACATGAAAGATGTAACTGCTTCAATGATATACGCATGGAACATTATTGAACAAACATAAATTCCGGAACCAACACAGAAGCATACTGTTCAATCTAATTATGCTAAATTCTCCAGCAGATACGTATAGATTCACGATTGCCATAAGTAGAACAGCCTGGTAATAGTCAGACAAGAGAACCCACGCGATTACTCGCACGAATATTCAAACTCGATTTCCTCGAAAACGGAGTCTCGTATGCAAAAATCCCATTCTGCAGATTCGACATATTTTTTCGCCGAATGCTCAACCCCCTTCAATTAACACTAACCTGATTCCGTTGTTACGCGGACCGAATATTTTACAGTTTAAAATTATTCACAATCGTACGATCGTACGAACAATAATTAAATTCCAATACACTTTCCTACACGTGCTATAAGCAAATCAAATTCAATCAATGATAAATTGTTCAACTAGCTATTTAAATTATTAATGAATAAATGAATGAATACAATGAATCAATATAGAATAAATAATCATACAAAGCAGGTACGTTTTAAAATAATGAACAAATAAATGTGCACAATCTCTGTTAAATTCCAGTCAGTGGATAATAAATAATTGTTTAGACGTGCATATTTATAATTTTACGACGTTTATAATAATATGTTTTTATTATCGTTGAGATGTATAAAAATATAAATATCCACGCAACGTTGTGTGTATAATAATGCAAAGAAATTGGACAGAAATTTCGATCAAGATTTTCATTTCACGTGCCCGCAAGGATTGCGAGATATGCGCAATTTCGCACAAAACATTAAGCACGATTCCGACGGAAAAATGATTTTGCGCTCCAAGTTGACAATCCTCGATGAAGTGGATCAACGGTGGACATTCCTCGAATATTTAGCAAAATGAGAAATTCTTTTGGCACTTCTTAAAAATAGGCGGAAGGGATGCGAACGACTGCTAATGGCCGCGTTAATTAAAAGCCGCGAAAACGATCGTCCACCGCTGTAATTCGCGATGCGATCAAAGCCACCGTCGAGAATTCTTGGACTAATATTGAACATTGAAATTCGATACGCGGAGGAAACGGACGTAAATCAATTTCTCTGTAATTTCTGTCGCAATCCGGTTGGAATTAATCGGCTAGGTTAATTCGGCCCCGGGATACTGACTTCTGCGAATTCATTAATCGAAATGAATCGCGGGCCATTCTTCACCGCGGCTGGAAAAGAGTATGCTACTCTCCATTGAAGATTGCAGACGACCGTAAACTGCGTTCATGCATATTTGTCCGCTTTATGAACATTTACGACGGTTTTAGTGTTCGTGAAAATATTTGTGATATTTAGACAACGGATTTTATGCGATTATGACAAAAATCAGTAGGTGTAATTTCAAACAGCGAGACCATTAGAAAAATTTTAAAAAATACTATTGTATTATTTTCAAACTATTAAACATATCACGAAGGAAAATAAATTTCTATGTCGTTCCAGTTTGTTGTAATTCAGGCAGAACATTTTTATTTTGTTCAGTTTTAATGCAGCATGTATTGCATTTAAATATTTTTTTAATAAATACATTTTATGAAAAATATAATTTAGAAAGTCATAAATATATGTGTGATTGTCAAATGTATAAAAACATTATGTTATACTTTTTCGTATATACTATATATTTATGAATGTTGATATTAATTAACATTAGTATTAACTAAAATATATAAATACAGTTTGTTTATTTGTTGAGTGCACTTGCACTATTGTCGCTGTTTACGACAGTACGACAGATGAATTTCGAAGCGAGCTCGAGGCGACTTATGATAAATAATTTAAGTGAAGTAACAGGTGTGGCGAGAGTGTAGGTTAATTAATGCTTAATACTAATGAACGCGGAGGTGTACATTAATATTTGTATAATTAAGGAAGTGCCTCGTGCGATTCAAGTCGAGACGATGTTCGAGGAAATCAGCGCACACATTAAACAATAATAGAATCGAATTCATTGCGTTCTCTAACAGTAAATTTGATAACAACCTTAATTACAAAATTAAATATAACTTAAATAGGAACACCTAAAATCTTCCTTATTTTCGCATTTACAGGAATAAATACAACGTTCTCTTAAGGTCACTTTTACTTCTTTTACTTTTAGCTCAAATTAGACGGCAATTAATTTGCATTTTTTTCAAGAGTCACTCGCTAGACTACGTAGCTCAACAATGAACAAATTAAGTACGTTTACCCATTCTCAAAGAAGCAAAGAAATATTTTCCGCGATCCGGAACAAAGGTGGGATATTAATTACAGCGAATCCTCCCATCAGAAGGTCACAAAAAACCTTAAGAACGACCGACGAAAGTTGTATGTATCGAACAAATATTTAACGGTATCTCAGAAAAGAGGGGCCGAGCTTTGCTCGCGGAGGAGGCGCGAGCAAACTGTGGCGAAAAGGGAAGGGAGGAAAGGAGAAAAGCCCCTGATGCGTAAAATTGAAAAACGCGAGCTCTGTCCGGCGGACAACAAAGCAAATTGAGAACCGGAAACGAAAGCTCGATTCTCCGCCGAACCTAGGGAATTAATTAAGTCTGGCACGTTCTACCTCGTAACGAGCTCCTGTTCCACCTACAAACAACGTCTACGCGACTAACAACTTCATTTCGATAATGCAGGCTCATCGAGATGCCATTCTCTTTCGATTCGCTTTCGAATTTTATGAAATCTTGAACGCGCTCGTATGATCCAAATTGTAAATTGTTTCGTCTCAGGTATGCCAATGCAGCCATTCGTTTAATTTAATGTCGAAAGGGAATTAACATAAAAAGGATATTTTTCAATGAAACTTTTACCAACGCATAGCTGACATTTCTCTGTTTAAAATGAGCCCAAGCACGATATAATTTGGCTTGTATTTGCTCGCGTAATCCATGATATAGTGGGACCTCTCTTATCCGAACTGGGCGTGAGTCTGCTAAATTGTTGATTTTACTCGAGTAAGGATGACGCAATTGTTTCGTGCTTGGGCTCATCTTAAACGGAAAAATGTCAGGAATGTTTTGCGAAAATCCTTGACGTTTAAAAGAGATATAAAAAAGGTATGAGAAACAAAAATGCACTGATAAAAAAAGGTATAAAAAAAAGAAAATGCACTAAAAAGTATGAAATAATTTCCCTTTCATTTATGTGAACACACACGAACTTTGAATATAAAAATACCACATTAAATATAATTTATTTTCATTCAATTTTCAGATGCAAAAAACATACATAGAATCAAAAGCGAAAAAAGGCACATACAAGTCGAATTGAGTAACCTCCTTTTTTCGAAGTCGGTTAAAACACAAGAAATTCGTGTACGGAAAGCTATTACGAAAGAATTTCAAAGTAGCACTCGACAACCAATAAGAAATTCTAAACAAATCGATTCAATTAAAAGAAAAAGCAAAGAAACTTTTGGTCCAACCGAATAATGATCATTTTCGGTGAAAAATTTATCCGAAATAATTCTGTTCGGCATGTCGCGCGACCATAATTCGCGACAGCAGCCAGCCCAAGGAAATCGATAGAACTTTAATGTAACGTTAGTAGTATATCTTTGAAATACGAAGCAGATGGCCCCGCCACGAAATGCGAATTTCCGGACGTAAATATGTCCAGCGATCGGTCGTTCGGTTTCCGGCCCGTGATAATCCGCCGATAAATTGCCGGACATAAATATTTCTTCTCTCTGTCCTTAATTGCCAGCCTCCCCATTGTTCCACGGTAAATTTTCGGCCACCTCTTCTCTCGTTTTTTTTTCGTCCCCCTTTAGGTTCGCGTGTTTCCGACGATGTACACTGTAACACCTACACACAATCGTCCCTTCTCTTCCGTTTCGTTAACGACGCGTTGATAAATTCCTTTGTCCTTCATAGCGCCCTCTTTCCTAGGAATTTTATTGCCCGGCCCAATTGCAACCGACTCATACATAAATCGCGCCTGTATACTTCCCTGTTTCTATTTTGCGAAACCTTTATTAGCCGTCTCGCAAATAATCCACCATTTTGTCCTTTTCCAAATGTCCATTCGACAGAAAATTTGAAAGGGACTTTAGTTAATAACCTTTTTGCTCTTCATAATTTTTTTACGAGTCTCTCGCCGACACATTCCTGACATTTTTAGGATAAAAATGAGCCCAAGCACGATACACTTCCTGATAATTCGGATAAGAGAGGTTCCACTATGTCGTGGATTATACAGTTACATATAAACCGAATTACATCGTGCTTGGGCTCGTTTTAATCAGAAAAATGTTAGGAACAAGTTCCCAAAAGATACACAAATAAATAATTAACAACAAATAAGTTGTTCCTCTTTTCCGGTACAGTATCAGCAGTGAAACTTGAAGAAGTAATATTTGCGCACGATGTAACCGACATTTCGGTGCGGAATTTTTTGCATACATCAATGCATTCTTGTACCGTGATGTATAGAGATATTTTTGATCGATAACTCGACTCGCAAATTTACCAGGGAAAACCCGAGGCAACAGCAGTTCCTCGAGCTAAAGAGTTAACGAACTTCTGCGAAGTTTCTTTCGACCGGAGTTTAATGTAATTATTTTCGCGGGTGGCGGTTGAGTGATTCGGCCTCGTGTACCCGAACGATTACGCAGTCTTAGCAAAGAGTAATCCGAAATATCATTTAGGATCGCGCGAATCTTATTAGTCCGACTTTGGCCAGAAGTTTAACCCACTTGCCTACGAAACTCCGGGACACGAGGGCGCGGCAACTTCATAAACACGTTTATGTTGCGCTCGTTCCCAACCGATTACATTTGGAATAGTTCCATCAGTTGCGAAATTATTGTCGAAACGTCAGGAAGTCATCCGTTAAACGAAACTCGCCTCTCTTGATCCTCGAACCGCACAATTTCACTCGCTATACCCTGATCAAGTGTTTTATGCGTTCGTGGCGAAGCTT
>CM052344.1:5693452-5730971 GCA_028455595.1 Lasioglossum vierecki | reverse complement strand
TCTTATGAAAATGTATATGTACATAAAATTACTTTTATAAAAATGTACATGTAACAATTCTGTTAATACGAAAATGTGGAATATATCATTAGCAATATAAAAATAAAAATAATTATATAATAATATAAAATGATATAATACAATAATATAATAAATAAAATAATATAAAAATGGGTTCCCGTCAGCACAAGCTCCCGAACTCTAGTTAATCAATAACCACGTAACGTCTTCAATAATAAATGTCTACGGCCGGCCATAAAAATGGTAGTGTTCCCATCGGGATAGTGATGGTTTCATCAAGAAGTTTCTATGAGGAAATGAGAGAACTGTCGAGTCGCGGAAAGTGTGGAAACGTGTTCAAAGGGTGTGCCAGCACAGGCTTGTTCACGGGTTTCGAACACCTGTCGCGGGAAACAGTAACAAATAGAGCCATTCTCGGACAGGAATCGAATTAACGTTTTTTACAACCTTTTTATGTTACAGACGGATTACGATCGACACTTCGAGGAATTGCTCGAGCGCACGGAGACACTGTTAATCGAAATCCTGAGAACACGACTGCAGAAAGAGAACTTGGATCAGGTGTCCCATTATCATGCTCTTCTCGAAAACATTCGACATGTATCGGAAGGTACTTTGTCTCCTTGGTGTGAACTGGAGCCAGAAATTACTTTCTCCGCTACCAAATTTACCTACACATCTACACTCGGACAAAAATTTCGTGCACTATTCACACTGAAATACTTCATAGTTGCTTTTTTTTACAATACCATTTCTCCATATTTCATTGCATTTTTTTATTTTACAACCGAGTATTTGTCCATATTTCATTGCATTTTCTATTTTATGATACCATTTGTTCATGTTTCATTGCATTTTTTATTCTACTATTTTTTTCATATTTCAGACACACATCGCATTTCGTATTTCAGGATAACTAAGAGATACTCTTATTAACTATATCATTTTTTTTCTCGGTTGTTATTTGAGGTGTTTTTACAAAAAAATACGAAAATACTCGTACTTGCGTCCTTTATAACATATATTTTTTTAACAATTATGATCAAATTATTAAGGGCAGAAAAAAAAATTTTAATTTTTAGGGGTGGGAATTTCCAACAACACTTCACTTTCAGAAAATTCAACAGCAATACTCTGAATTTTTTGAAAGTGGTCACTCGAAGAGTTGTTTGAAATTCCCACCCCTAAAAATTTAAATATTTTTTCTGCCCTTAATAATTTGATCACCATTGTTAAAAAAATATATGTTATAAAAGACAAGTACGAATATTTTCGTTTTTTTTTTTTTGTGAGAATACCTTAAATAACCGAGAAAAAATGATATAGTGAAAGGTATTTACGCTCATATCATCCTTGTACAAAGGGTTAGAGACTTTAAATTATGGGGGTTATCTTTCAACCTAAAAGCAATGTTTTCCACACAATTTCAATAAAAACCCGTAGTGTCTTTGAAATGAAAGAGCGAAAGAGTTTAACGACGATGCAAATGTCGTTGACGGCCACCGTCAATATTTGCAATACGTGTTTTACCGGATTCGCCGCTTATGTTTCGCACGACCAATTCTTCTTCGTTCCCAGATGACGGGGAAACAACGGAGACAACGATGTTGACGGAAACGAAACTGTTCCTCCGCAAAGCCGAGAAATTATCGAGGCTGGTGTCGGCCATGAAAACATTGATGTCGCCAGGCGAAACGGAGCTGCACGAGATCGATAAAAAACTGAGCGATCTATCGATCGCCGTGGAAAAAGACAAATGTTTGAACGCCGGCGGAAAATTCGAGTGGGTTGACAGCGTGCTTGTCAAGGTAAATATTGCCTTTGTTTCAGTTAAGAACTGCCCCCTCGCCTGCAAACACAGTGCACGACATATTTGCAAACTGTGCAAATTTCCACCGTAGACAAACTGGGAAGAAACTTTTATTTATCGTGCTTTGTAAAAATTTCGTTACATTTAGTCGAATAAATAATATGTATAAATCACAATTTTTATGGAGGATGAAATTTAAGGAACAGTAAAAACAAAATGCGAATTCGAAAAGTAAATGTTTATTCAAAATGTTTCGTTACAAGTAAAATATAGAATTTTATCAATTTAATGAATATTCAACAAAATGTTAACAATCCGAAAAAGCTGTTCTTTCTTCAAAATTCGTAAGATGAATAATTAATTTTACATTAATGAGTTTCTGAAAAGGATAAATATTAAATAAAATAAAAATGTGAATTTCCTGTTAATGAGAAACTCAGTGAGGAAAATCAATTGTTTGTTTCTGAGTGAGACATGTTATGTGTAGCACGCAATTTTGACTATTTCTTGCAGTGTCTAAAAGACGGCACGTGGCTGCTGCTGGACCAAATAAATCTCTGCAGTCCAGCAATATTGGACCGATTGAATGGACTGCTGGAGCCTAACGGTGCTTTAACGATAGGTGAGAAAGGTGTCGACGAAAGCGGAAATGTGTTCACTGTGAGGGCCCACAAGAACTTCCGGTTATTTCTCACTATGAACCCTCGTTACGGCGAAATTTCCAGGTAATGGGAAACCATTAAATCAATTTCTCTGGTTTCCAATCATTTTTCATTTCACCCTCCATTGCCCCTTTCGGAATACTAACTCTTTCGACTGCGGTTCCAGGGGACGCCATTTCTCCAAATCATCAATTTTTCATTCGGTAGTTGCAGCACTATGGCCTCCCAATCATTCAATTGATCCACTGAAAAATCTTCAAAATTTTCCTAAAATCCTTTAATTTAAACGATTAATCGACAAAGTCCATGAACTTAAAAATCATTTATGTCGTGTCAAATACATTTCTACTTTATATAATTAATCACTTAATTTATGATTCTAGAGCAATGCGAAACAGAGGAGTGGAAATCGCCATTTGTCAGTGTCCTCCACTGCGACACACTCACAACTCCCTAGACATCAGATCCTTGCTATACAAATCTGGCGTAGAAAAGATACACCAACAAGATTTATTATTACAAATTTACGACACCTTACAAGACGAACGATACAGATTGAACGACGTCGTAAGAATAGCATCGTTCACCAGTCAACACATCGCCAAAGGGTTCCCGTTTAAAAAAGCACTGAGGAATTCGTATCGCGAATTTTTCGGTGGCCTCATCCGTAGACAAAGGAACGAGGCGATGAGTATGGTCGATGAAATTCTGTCAGGGGACCTCAAGAAGGATGAGATATTTTGTTGCGACCTGGCCACCATTACACTCGGCACTTCCGGTCTAAGGAAAGACTCTAAGCTTGCCATGACGGAACAACAGGGGTTCCTTTTGAAATTCTCTGTGGAGATGTTATCGTGAGTTCCTCGTGAAATTAATTGTGGCTCTTCGGGGCACTATGGATGACACGTTTGCTAATTTGTTATTGGAAAATAAAGTTACTCGTGGCCCTTCGAAGTATTATGGATAGCATTTTTGATAAATTCTTGCCGACAAACTTTTATGAAAAAGCAACATTAAATTTGTCTTTTATGAAAATGATTTTATTTGATTGAACTGTCGATTTAAATATAATAAACAAATTATGGATTTTATGTGAAACAAGAAACACTTGACTCTGTTAACTGAAAGCTTTGCGCACGGTACATCAATTTCCAACAAATTCCGATAGTTCAAACGGCTCCCGATCTCATTAAAAATGTTCAGGAAATGATATTTGCTTTCCATCAACCTTTCCAGGGGCGGCTCGAAGGAAATCGATTTGAGACCTCTGTCCATGCAGCAAATGGTGACGAATACGTCATTATTTCTGAGATTTCTTTTGCTCGACTTCTTCGGGAGATCATCGTTGGCTGACGTGGAGATTCGACGAGTTTGGAGCTCGTTTATACTATCGACAAATGGATTCGACGATTTTGAGAAACTCAGCGAGATCCTGCACGGGGAAGTGAAGGCCATGTCACTCTTGTTTGAAAGGAACTCTGACGAGGAGACTCCTCTCTACATCGATCAGATTAGCCAATCTGTGAACAATCTGTCGGTCGCTTTGTATTTTCGGGCGATGATTTTCGACTGCCAGCTGAGGAAACAGAGAGGAAATGGAGAGGTTATGCTTCTCGAGGAATATTCCTCTGCTGTGTGTTCTGGTATGTGTAATGTTACTTTTTAAATCCTGTAAACATTTCTGTAATAACAAAATTCTTTTTCGTTTCTGGTGAAAATTCTTCTACATTGTAGTTTGATGACTAAAGAATAATATTTCATGTAATTTTTTCAGGACAATTGATCAACCTCTTGAAGAACGAGCCGTTAATCACCAACTTCGCGACAGTGCTAGAGGAATCGATAAAAATCATCGATCGAATCCTCCATACTCCTAATTTGACCTTTTCTCATCTTTTAATCACCAGCGCAGAATACATTAAATTTCGAACTGCTTTGTTATCGTTTCAAAGATACTACGATCTCGGATCGATCAAATTGGTCGATGTAGCTCGAGGCAAGTTCCTGGATCTCCGAGAAATTTCTTCGTCTCTGAAAGTTCACTATAAATGGCTTGTTAAACATTTTAAACAATTGTTCGAGATTGTAGAAAATAAATGGTTAGATGGAAAATTACGAACCGAGATAAAAGAGTTTTCTGCGAACTATTTGAGTGTGGTGATCAACACGGATAAATTCCGAAAACTCCGGAAACATATTATACAGTACATTCCAGTTCCTTCGCCACACTGTTCGGAAAAGTCGATGAGCTTCCACGATAAATTAGGGTTAATTTTCAGGAAAATTGAAGTGACCGAAGAAGACTCGATCGAAGTTTCGAAAACAAGATTGAAAATAGTCTCTTTAGCTTTGGCAGAGAATTTATCGGCGAGAACGAAGTTAATTAATATTTGCTCAGATAATTACAAGAACGGTCAAAAGACAGAGGACACGGAGGAACTGGATAATCTCGACACAGAAATCACAACACTCAAAGAAATCGATGTCAAAAAAATTAGAAGCAACGAGAATTTATCGGAAATCGAACTATGGCCGATCTACGAGTTTTTCTTTTTGCTTTTCGCGTATAGTTACCAACGGAAGATTTGCCAGCAATTTTCATTAAAATTTGGGCAGTGCTGCACAATTATTAGTGGAGAATTCAACAGGGTTTCTAACAACCGCATGTTCGAGAAATTTGAGAAAGTTCCAACTATACCTGCGCATCTGATTGGCTTAATGAAATCCTTAAATTCCTACGAAATTGAAGGAGAAGACCGATTATGTCTGTTTTTTGAATTATTGATGCGGATCGAGGAATTTTCTGAGAGGTCGTATGCTGTAAAAGACTCTGATGTGCTTTTGAAATGGTTTGAGCACAGGGAAGACGAAACTCAAGATAATGATAGTAATTCTAGGACAAACTTCATCAGCAAATCGAATCTGTGCAAACTGATTTTCGAGTTGTTTCTAACAAAATCTGGGAACAAGATGTTCGATATCAATCTTGGAAACCACAAAAACAAGAAAAAACAATACAAAGCAATTCAAACAATACTCTGGAGGAACTCGTTAATCTTGAACACCCCAGAATTCAATTTGTCCACAAACGACAGGATTCTCTTTCAATTCTGCTCTAAGTATTACAGGTGTACGATCAAACATGTGTTAAACACCTGCGGGGTAATAGTAAACAAGAACGAAGAAAACGATTTTTCAACTCATTTCCTCAAACCTCTACAATCGCTAGAAAACGTTATCCAAAATTTAGAATGGAGAGAAGACGACGTAGAAAGAGGCAAAGGGTGGCTGATTCTCGGCTACATCCAGATATTCCTCTTCTACGATCTGGGACCTATAGATCCAGTGCAAAAGATCGCCTTGAAAAAAAAATATTCTCGCGAGAACGTGTCAGAGCTGAAGAACATGTTGTTAATCGAGAATCTACAAGACAATATTTGTGCAACTACTAGTCTCCATCATGAACTCTGGTGGAGCTTAAATAATATGACGGAATCGGCAGCAGAAGCGAATATCTTAGAAAATTTCCACGCTGTAAGACCTACCACAAGCTTCCAAGACCTAAGAGAAGATATCGAGAACTTCTCGAGGAACATCGGCTCGTTTGAATCGGTTTTCCGGCAGCTGGATCAACTAAATGCCATCGCTGATAAAGTCAAGCAACAAAATTTGGACAATGAAGATCTAGAGCATCTGCAGGAAGCATTGATCTGGAAGAAATCGTTGGAAAGGTTTAATGGCAAGCTGAAAAAGAACTACTTAATAGGATTCCCCGATTTAGTCACTCCCATCATCGCTGCCATCTTGAATTTGCATCATGGCGTCTCTATTTTGATACAACAAATCTCCAACTTAAAGCATGGAAACCTAAACTCTGATATTTGCTATAATCTATTACGTTTTCCTGTTATCAGCCTTTATCAGCAGAATTATTTGGATCTAGTTAGGTTATGCTCCTCTGAGGCAATCACCTTGCTCCTAGCGAACCAGTCTGGATATAAATTTGTGCAGAAGGATAAATTCTCAATGACAATGATCGCTTTGCATGAGTTAGAAAATTTGTCTGCTATTATTGGATCACATTCTAAGTCAATCTCGGAAGAATTGAGCAAGATGTTGATAAAAATTCGAATATTGTGGAAGGAACAAGAGAAACAGCGAGAAGAGCAAGCTAAGGAAAAGGAGAATCTTTTTAAGATGAAGTCTGAGAAGGAAGAGGACGAGATAGATTTTAGGGAAATGTTCCCTGGTTTTCAACAGGACTTCTTGGAGCTTGTGGAAATATTTCCAGGCTTCCAGCAGGAGTTCCCAGAGCTCCAGAAATTATCAAACAATACTCAAAGTGAGAAGGACCAATTCTTTGATCTGATATCTTCGAAAGATGTACGGGAGATTCAAACGATTCACTGGAACATTTTACGAAACTCAGCTCAAGGATTTTCAAATAATAAAAATTCATTAAGCAGATCAGGAAGGTGTAAAAATCAGTTAAATCATAGAGGAAGGCAAGAACCTGATTTTGTGAGACCACTGGCTCAAAGGTTCGAGATGTTCGGATCCCTGATTGGAACATGGCCGGAGTACTTGAGCTCAAAATTAATCTGCACTCTAAATGTCCTGATGTCTCAAAAATGTAGCTTTGAAACCACCAGCAGAGATGTTTATGATTTCTACAAGGACCCAAACATAGTTGAAGTTGAAGAATGTCAGCCATACTTCGAAAAACTCACAGCAAAGATTGAAACCTTCCTGACTGAATGGTCAGAGAATCCCATTTTGAACACCATAAAAACGATCATTGAAAGAGTCCTCAGTTTTCCAATAAATTCGTCATTACTGAGGTACCTAGTTGGAGTCGAATTGTTGTTAACAAAAATTCAACAATGGGAAGAGAATGCTCGTCACGACGTCAGTCTGTCAGAGTTCATAGAGTTCTTCGGCAAGAAAATCCTTGATTGGAGGAGGCTAGAGCTCACCAGATGGAAGGATTCATTAGAAATCGTTGAAGATGACATGCAATCTGAGGCCTCCAGATGGTGGTTCTTCCTCTTTGACTTGGTGGACGAGTATCTCGCTGAAGACCGTAACCCTGCTCACCTTGAGGACAGTGAAGCGAACAAGGTCACTGGTCTTACGAAGGAAAAAATTCATGAGAACCTGGAACGTTTCCTTACGGAATCATCTTTGATCCAATTTGAATCGAGACTCCAGCTGATCTACTTATTCTATCAACATATCTCGATGTTCAGCGAAGGCAAGAGGGAAAGGGAATTGTCCGCCGTTTTCTGGAACATTTATCACTATTATAGTTGTTTCCTAGACGATGTCAGCAATAGAATAAAGACTCTGAAGGAGCCAATTGCTAAGAAATTGAAGGACACCATCAAAATCACCAGATGGAATGATATCAGTTATTGGTCAGTGAAGAACACTGCCGAGAAGACGCGTAGAACTCTGCACAAATTCGTAAAAGAGTTCCAGAAGGGTTTATTGGAGAACGTTGCTGCGCATCTAGCCTTGAAAACGAAGACGGATAGCTTGAGCGTTGAGAACAAGAGAGCATTAAGTCCTGCTGACTTCTTGATCCAACTTAATACTGGAAAATTGAGTAGAATGGAGAAGGTAGTTCGCAAGGCTCGTCAATTTTGTGAGGCCATTGTTGTAAAAAACAACTATTCTCAGGTTAGGACTGATATTGAGTCGTTCATAGGAGACATGCTTGAAGAGAGTAAACGATTAAAGAATTTAGAAGTGGATAAGACACTCACGAAAGCCAAGCAGAAGTCTTTTTTGAAGAGCATGCTTCAGCAGAAGAAGATGGCGCTGGCGAATTATTTCAAATCTTTGAGTCAGCTTGGACTCTCTTATAGAATTGGTATTCTGACCTGGAAGAACAGGAAAAGCGAGATCACGTGTCATGGATCTATGCCATTGGATCTGCTGGAGATCCAGAGGTTCCAGTTCCAGAAAGATTTGGATGAGAACGTATTGAAAGGGTTATTGGAACAGTGGTCAGGCTGCAACAAGTATTATTATGAGTCTCTGATCAAGTTGAACTTCCTCGATGCCATTTTGAATTCTGGAAGAAGCGATATAGGACCTCAGAATGCTGAACGTTGTAGAGGATTCTCCGTTCATCTGACTCTGTTAGCTCACAAGCAGAAGGAACTTGTCTTTAACTTACTTAAGCATTTCCTTCCTCTTAAAATTCAATTATCGAACCTTGCACTGATGGTAGATGAGTCGTCCGAAGAGGATGCTTGTGCAGAGGCGAGACAGAGTGATCTACAGGATCTAATATCTAATTTCCAGAACCTGTTGCAGGTGCTGGAGTTAAGCATGAAGCAGATCATTGTCTTCTTAGAAAGTTGTCCACCTGACTCCCTTGAAGAGGAGAATTTTCTTGATCTAAATATGATACTTATACCTGCCTTGAAAAGGCACACTGTCGTTGAAGATTCAACAACGTCTATGAAGAATTCCTTGAAATTGATACAGAGCTTAGCCGATCAACTGAATAAATGGATGACTGTGTCTGAGAAAGTTAAAAAATCTGGGCACATCTTCTTCTTCCATAAACAACACGTTGATTTCCTTAAGACAAGCTATCAGGAAATCGACCAGGTTAAAAACAATCTAGTTTATCTGAGCTCGATCTTCACGGTATTTCATCCTATCACTGAGAACCTTCTCTTCATGGTGAACGAGATTGATAGGAATGCTGACGAGTTTTATGTCGCATTGAGCGAGCCAGTAACAAAGGAAAATGAGAAGCTTGAGGACGTGGAGGTGTATAAGAAACGTTTGGATGCAATGATCACTCAAGTGCTCATTGCGATTCAAAAGAAATTGCAGAACAGTCAAAAGACTAGCGAAGAGACAGAGGAGTCTAAGAAGGAGATTGAAGAGAGTTTCGAGGAGAATTATATGACGGAGAGGTTGATCGAGTCTTTGAGGACAGCTATTCCTGATTTGAAACTGAGAACAGTATCGAAAATCCTACGAGAACTGTTTCAGATTACTTATAAAATGGATGTTAAGCCTGCTAGTCAATGTATGAGGTAAGTTTCTCTCTACGATAAACTAAATTTACTCATAACTTACTTGTTCTTATATTTTATTTATATTTTTTCATTCCTAGGTTACTATTAGAGCACATGCCTCTTCTCAAGCAGTACACCCTTCTTCTTCAGTATTACCTGTACGAACAAGTGGCTTCATTCCGTCTGACCTGCAAGTTCCTCTACCTTCAGCTAAATGTCTTTCTAGACTTAGCTACAAACGGTTTTTGCCAACAGGAAGACATAGATGCTACTGAAGAGGATCAAGACGGCGGCCGAAGCGAGGGAGGAATGGGCTTAGCTGAAGGCGAAGGGAAAAAGGATGTCTCAGATAGAATAGAATCAGAGGATCAACTGGAGGACACAAAGGGCCCAAATGACGAGAAACAGGACAATGCACAGAAAGACACTAAAGAGGAAGATAAAGGTATCGAGATGTCTGAGAACTTCGAGAGCCACTTACAAGACCTGGAACAAGACGAAGAGGACAAGGACAAGGAGGAGGATGATGACTTAGACAAAGAAATGGGTGAGACCGATGAGAATGCTGAGAAGCTCGACAAAGAGATGTGGAAAGATGACGAAGAGGAAGAAGATGATGAAAAAGAGCAAGGTGAAGAGAATCAAACAGACAAGAAGGGAAGTGGAGAGGAGACAGGTCAAGAAGAAATGGGCGCAAAAGATGGGAACGAGGAGAAAGATGAGACTGAGAACAGAGAACCAGGGAAGGAAGGCCAGAGGAAAGAAGAACAGAAGAAGGAGATCAATGAGTTCAACGAGCCCGAGATGGGCGATGATCAGATAGACCCCTATCATGGGAAACAGCAACCAGAGATCGAGCCAGAGGAGTTTGATCTCCCAGAGGACTTGTCTATGGACGCTGAAATGAAAGAGGACACGGAAACTGACCAGCAGGAAGAGGATCTTTTCGACATTGATAAGATGAAGGAAGCCAAGATGCCAGAAGAGTCTGAGGAATCGAAAGAAGAGGAGAGCAAGGAAGATGTATCCGATGAATCTATAATTGATCAAGATGATAGTGGTGTAGAGGAAGATCCACAAGCAGATAGTGATAAGAAGAAGGATACCAAGGAAACTAACGTCGAGGAGGATAAGGAAAAGGATTCAGAGGAACAGAAGATGGAAGAGGAACAGACAAAGGAGGAGGAGAAGGTGTCTCCCAGCTTGGACGCAAGCAGCAAAGAAGTGGACGCTTCTGAAGAGGTTGAGGCAAGGAAAGATGGTTCCAGAGATGCTGTGGCGAGCCAAGCGAATGATGAAAATATGGAGACTGATCCTACAGAGGTTAGCGCAGATGATACCAAAGACAAAGGTAGGTTTAACACAGAAACAAGTATCTCTGTATTAAGTAAAATATAGACATCTACGATTTTCTTTGTATCGTTGCAGGAACGGGTCAGTCACAGACAGAAAAGCGTCAGGGTCACTCCGGGTCCAAGAAAGAAGATAACGCGCCTATTTCCGGCGAGGAGAAATCGTCGAAACCGATTGAGAAACGTAGGAAACCGGGTCACAGCGATGAAAATCGCAGTCTGTTTGATGATGAGAAACAAACACCAGCAAAGAAATTGAAAACTGGACTGATGCGAGAGGAGCGGGATGATCATAAAGAAGAGGAGAACGATGCAGAGAAGGGAGGCGCAAGCGAGACTTATGAGCACATCAAGAAGTCTGAGAAGTTTGATGAAGTTGTCCTTGATGCTGCGACTGAGGAGCAAATTAAGAAACAAGCGTCCAATTTGGAAGGTAAGTTGGCTACAGTCTAAGAAATAGCCGAGTTTTATGTGTAATTTCTTCGTAATTTACCTTTTTGCTACTTGGTGTTTTGGTTCCAGATGATGAAGAAAAAAAGGATGAAGAACCAAAGCATGATGATGTAGAGATGCATGAGGATCCAGAGCCAGAGGAACAGCAGGAGAAAGTGGAGAAAGAGCAGTCCTCGAAAGTACCTGACAACGAGAAGAATAAATCAGGTCGCGGAAAGGGTGAAAGGTCCGATGACGTTGAGGAAGTTGAGATGGTTGGTGAAGTTGAAGGTGAAACAGCGGAGACAAGTCGTGTTTTGCGTGGCACTGAGTCCACCTTCCACACAAAACTATCAGCGACAGATCTCTACGGGGTCTCGACAGAGGATATTGCGAAGACGAGATCTGAGATCGAGCATATGCTTGGCCATTGGACTCGGCAAGCATCGTCGGTTGAAGCAGCCAATGCTTGGAGCTCTATCAGTGCGTTGACAGAGTCAGCTGCCAGGGACCTCAGTGAAAAATTACGACTAGTGTTGGAACCAACATTAACATCTAGGTTAAAAGGCGATTATAGGACTGGCAGACGTATTAACATGAGGAAAGTGATCCCCTACATTGCTAGCGAATTCCGCAAGGATAAAATATGGTTGAGGCGCACGAAACCGTCGAAGAGAGACTACCGAATTGTGCTGGCAATCGATGACTCTAGTAGTATGGCTGATAATCATTCCAAGGAATTAGCTCTCGAATCGCTCTCGCTAATTGGCAAGGCTATGACTTATTTAGAGGTTGGGGAGTTGGCTGTCATTAACTTTGGGGAACAAGTGAATATCCTTCATCCTTTCGGGGAAAATTTCACTGAAGAGAGCGGGGCAAGGTGAGTATTCAACACTAAACGAAAAGCAGTTTTTAAGTTTAGCATAAACAAATAAAACTAGTTCAACGATTACGAAAATTTTAATTTTCAGATTGATCCAGGACATGAAATTTGAGCAGAAGAAGACGATGATTGCTCAGTTGTTACAGTATGCAATAGACATGTTCGCAACTCAAGGCGGTGCTAGCGATAACGCGAAATTGGTGACAATTTTGTCTGATGGTAGAGGAATATTCTCAGAAGGAATAGAGAGAGTGACTTCAGCTGTGAGGAGAGCTAAATTACTAAATATTTTCTTGGTCTTCATAATCGTTGATAATCCTCTGAACAAGGTGAGAGATAAATACATCCGTATATGTAAAATAAATTAATTAAACGAATTTTACTAATAATTTTGATGTTGTATTATTTTATAGGACTCGATACTAGATATACGAATGCCAGTTTTCGAAAATGGAAAGTTGCTCGGCATACAATCTTACATGGATAATTTCCCATTTCCGTTTTACATTGTTCTACGAGATATGAATACTTTGCCGGTGGTTCTTAGCGATGCTTTGCGACAGTGGTTTGAAATCGTTGGTAGAATTGATACGTAAAGTCGTATAAATGTCGTCATCCTACAGATAAAAATACGCGTATTTAAGTGAATTATTATGTTAAGTTTAAAATATTGTATGTATATTAGTTTGTTGCTCGAATTGTGTTCATAACTATTGTCATGTAAATACGACATGTAAATACACGTATCTATCATTGAGAATATATTAATATTATAAAGTAAATTACTTCCTCTTTTTTTTAATTAGGTTCTATCTGTAATTTTACCAAGTAAGTAATTTTTGTCTGATTCGGAATTAGGTTTCGAACCTGTTCTAACAGATGACGCCACTATAACATTAGCTGTGGCGCTGTCTCCAATTCAAATTATTCTTTTGAAATAACAAAACTGTAGTTGATATTTGATTACACTTGCCATTTCGATCTTTTTCCTTTAGAAACTAGTAGAGAAATGAGAATTTATCAAAACTTACAGACTTTGCTGAGCTGCAACGCACGTTTGTCTCTTGTTAGTATTTCAACAGACACAAATTTGTTCGAGCCAGAGTTATGCAGAATTACAATTGAATTACTCTAGAATTATAATTACAAAGTAATTGCATTATGTTGTAATTTATAATTCAGATCTTCAGTCAATTAAATTACAATGTAATTCGTAATTGTAATGGAGTACAATTATAAAATACATTGTTTTCATATATTGTATTGTATTGTATTATATTGTATTTCAATTACATTGTGTTTCAATTATATTGTATTTCAATTACAAATCTGATTGAAATACTTAGTAATTGAATTAATTGAATTACAATGTAATTGAATTAGCACAACTCTGGTTCGAACCAGATAAATAACAACATTTACATTACATTTTTAATCAAAAGTAAAACTGAAACATCAATTCTAATTTGCATTTTTAAATGAAAACAACCTGTAATAATTTTGAAACAAAAGTAACGTTACTCAGCCTGAATTCAAAATGCATTCATAAGAAGAAGAGCAAAGTGGCATCAAGCTTACAATAAACTTCTACGTAACATATTCGAAGTCTATTTTCAATATAAAATCGAACGAAAACCGATGTATCCTTTAAATATATTCGAATCTCGTGCGCACGCAAAGACGCTCTGATTGGCTCGTTTCTTCAGCGAAGGTTCGGTCGTGTGACATCAGGGCGCGCTCGCGGCGCATGCATCTCGTTCATTTCACGCCGCACACCAGTACACCCGCTCTATGGGTTCGGGTCGCGTTGTTTCCAATGGTGTTCGTTTCGAAACCGTGGTTTCGACCCAATTACACAAAACACAGTGCGAGTTTCGTTGGACACGTGAAAAAATGTAAAATAGTGAATCCGTGAGCGACGATCCACATCCTCGGACATCGATCTATAATCCGGGACCTGTGCTTCTGGCGGATCCGAGGTAAAACATGGTTTCTTGGTGCTTGATCGTCTTCCATACTAGATTGTGTGTTGGATGCATTTTTTTACCCGAACGAATCCCGATGATTCTCAGTGTGGTACAAAGTGATTTAGCAATCTGGCCTCAGACGTTCTTTTCCCCTGTTCGTGAAAGTGCATAACCAACCTGTTTCTCGAGTGCAACTGTGCTCGAGTTGCATGCGTGTAGCTGTCAAGAATTTCGCGTTTGTGATTATCGACTGTCCCCAACTGTATCGGCGATGCCAGCCGTGACACGATTTGTTTCTTTCGCAAAGGGAAAATACAAAGAGCTCACTGCTACCGAGATTAATTGGCGTACCAGAAAATTAGGGGTTCGAGCAGCTTTTACGAGATCTTTTCTCGTTTTGCCCTATATTCCACTGTGTTTTCGAACAGTAGAAGCGTCCAGTTGTCACGCCACGGAGAAACACGGGCCGAGTCAATTACGATCGCTTCCTGCTATAAATCGGTATTTATTGACTTTAGAAACCGTTTCTCGTAATCGGCCAGCCGCACAGTGCGGACAAACGAACGAATCTTCGACGAAAGACTAAGTTTCGTTGTTGATGTCTAGACAGCGGATCTTTATGCGAAAAATTATAATGTTCTACCTGAATTGCAACAAATTTAAGTCGGATGAAACTATATTTTCCTTCTTAATGTGTTTAATGGATTGAAAATATAATAACAGTGTTTCTGAATTCGTCGAACGTTTTTACTACTCTAAATTGCACTTATTCTTTGTCATAAATCCATAAAATCCGCTGTCTACTAATGTATAGGTCACGGAAAATGAGATTTACATTCTCAAAATACTAACATGTTTAAATCGAAGTTAATGATACATAAAATACACGTAAAACTAATAATAATCAACCTATTCTGCACTTTATTTATTTATTTGTTTATTTTAATAATAATCTCGATCTATCCTTAGATCCTTATTACTTTTCCAATGGGTATAATAAATAGGTTAAAAGGAAACTAAGAATATATAGCAACAATTGATATATAACTATTGCAAAAGAAATAAATGTCATATCGTAATGTACAATATTTTTGAATATTAATTTCTCCAGTAAATTCGAAAATTTTTTATGAACATCAAAAGGGCATCAATATATACGTATATATGTATGTATATTGTATATGTATCGGTAATTATTGGCAGAAAGTGAAATTTAATAATACAATTAATCAATTTTGGAAAAAAATGGACGAACTTTCCACAATAGATTCTGGAGGAAATAAATTTTGCAACAGCATTAGTATGATTCACTTAGGACTGTCTTTAATTATTAAATGTTTTAAATATATTCTTGGCGGTACTTCTTGTAGATACAATCTTTTTCTTGTTTGCAAGTACTCATTTATATAATTCTTTAATAATAATTTTTGTGCTCTGTGCTCTCTAATAAAGTTATAAACTTAAAATTAAATAATAAAATGATTAAAGAGTTATTCAGTGAATCATGAATTGTTAAATATATACATATACGCATTGTTAATAACAAATATATTTCGGTCCCGGACATTCTTGTTTTATTATGTAAATATAAATACTGATCAAAATTATCAAGTACCACAGGAAAGACATTAATAATTGAATGATGACAATAATCTAATAATGATCTAATCAATATACTGAAAAGACATAATTTCAATTTAAATTTCAACTAGAAATGAACAGTTTGTAATTAGCGTTTAATATCTTCAATCAGAGCAGAGTGATTGACGATCGTCGATTGGTATTTGTAATCGGTAATTTCTTCAATCGATTTAATCGGTCGAGATTTTAGACAATTAATTATTGTGAAATCGCGTTCAAACCATTAGCGAATCAATAAAATTCGAGGTTTCCGATCAGTGAATGTTCAGCTCCGTGTAAAATTATTTTTCCCCGAGACTCTAATTGACCAACTGCGGATGGCATTTGTTATTGACTCTCCCGAGCCATTGTCATAGTCTAAATGTCAGATTTGGGCAAATTTCAAGACGACACAAATGAACTTTATTGTGACAATGCTGCAAACATTTTATTAATAAATTACTAATCAAAAATTTATACAATATTTACAGATATTAATTTCTTGTTGCGGTTTTAATTGTGTAGTACCACTTTGAACACAAAATTATCATCAATGCCAAAATATTTGCAACGATGAACGTGTAGTATAAACAATGTTGGCTAACAAAGTAGTTGTACAGAGAATATCGACAAATATGTATGCAAAAAAGTAAATCAATTCATTGAATAGAGTAGGGCTGTAGGGCCAGGTAAAATGGCAAAAATGGTACCTGACGACCCCCACAAATTGGTTTTATATAGTCCCAATACAATAGTAAAAACTGATAATACAGGCTTTTGAATTGACCTAGACGATTTTAGAAGATCCTCACAGAATTACACAGGAAAAGGAATTCATTTTTTTAATCCACATGGTCAGATCTACCTGGAATGTGTCCAATGACTTTTTCCATCGACTGTGTACGCGCGTGCGGAATTTATTGGAAAAATTCAATATTCGTATACATCACGATATGAAATACCTGAACAAGCTAAATTTTCAAAGATTTTCACATTTTACAATGTCCATAGCTTTTTTATGCGCCAAACGATTTCAATGAAATCTTTGCACATATTTACAACTTTTTAAAAACTTATTTTACGTCGCTCTCAAGTCTTTGCTAAGTTTACTTCGCGACGGGATCTTTATTAAGGTGGGTACCGAACCACCTTGGACACCACAGTACTAGATGGCACATGGAATATTTTCAGTAAAATACAGTAGGACCTCGATTAATCGAGACCTGAGGAAAAATTAAAATGTACATTATATTCTAAACTAATTTTTTATAATTTCTGAAATTTACTTCTCTTCAAAATATAATCATATTTAAACGCGTATTTGTTTATAATCGGGATCCGGTTAATCGAAATCCCACTGTACATGTTTAAATTTTCATTACAGACACACATAAAAAGTTTAATAATCGTTGCCCTCATTTTGCAATTACGATCAGCAACAATTTAACCCTTTGCACTCGGAGCTCATTCACTATTTAAATCTTTAGTAATCGGTTAGATACCGTCATATCTAATAATGTAAACAATATTTTAAATAATAGTACAACAATTTTTAGTGACGCCATTCGAATAAGGGTTTAAAAAAAATTGTTGACTTTATTCAGCATCCTTTTAACGACTCAAGAAGAAGAACTCAATCAGTTGGGTGCAATTTTGAAAATTAGTTATACGTTTTTAAAAGATGTACGAATAGTTGGTGTACCCATTGTATGCAAATTTAGACTTTCTTCGAAAATTGTCATTTGTCGGCATTGTGTGGCTGTGCCTATGAGAAAAGTTTTGGGGGACAGCGGGGAACGGGTTTGACCGTCCTGGGCAGTGACCACTGTCGGCTGAATGGCTCTCGGACGACCGCTTCTACAGACGTAGAAAGACGCAAGCGTGAGAAGTACCGTTTGTCAAAACGGTCGCGAGCGAGCGCGGCGGCGACGATAATTTGCAACGTAAACGTCTCTCGGCCCCGTACAGTTAGAGTTTCAGGTCAGTCGGGAGAGGTCTCATCTTCGGGCGACGGAGAAAATGCTGAATTGTTCTCCCGGGATAATTGATGCGAGCTCTCGTTGCGTTCACCGGTATATATCGAGGTCGAGTCGTCGTTGCGCGGCTGACGGGTAGAAAATGAGAGCATAACGAATTTCTGTACGCAAATCAGCGTCCTCGGTTTAACGGTTAGGCTAGTCCGGGTCCGAGACGCCATGTTTTGTTCCGTTAGAGGTCGACCCCCTAGTATTCGTGCTCATTTTTTAACGTACGACACTGGCCAACAGTTACAAACCATTCGGGAAGGATATATATTTTTTTAAACAATTCTAGGCTTCTGAACATTCCTCGGAAATTCTCTTCGTCAAGCTTCCAGGTGCAGATGAAGGATCCTAGACTGATGGAATTAAAGCAAATCTAAGAACAATTATCGTTTTGTCACTTGTTTTCTCACTTGTACATTGATTTTGGAAAAAATCTGTGCAATGTGTGCAGACAGTTGACGTGAAATTAATGTTTATACGTCAGCAAGACAAATTAGAATTAGAAGCAAAAGCGTAGGGTGAAAGAAAATTTCCTATATCCTCAGGTGATATTAATGAATTTTTCTGTTTGGAACTTCTGTTTAATTTTGTTCATATTCTTGGTCAAATTATCTCGAATTTTATCTACATCATCCAGAGTCCAGGTCTAATTTAATTCCTGGATCATCATCCAGAGCCTAGGTAGGGTTAGGTAGCCAACTTCTTGGAGTCTAGGAGGTCAGTCGAAGACATAAGGAAAATATTTGGTGGTCATCCCCCTCCTCAGTATCTAGTAAAAATATCAAATATTGTTCCGAGAGCAATACCAATTTCATCAGAATCACCAGTCCCCTGTCATTCTTCCTCAAGTAGACGATATTAGCCGCTCCCCCTTCTATTAACAAAACGCCCCCCGCGTCCCTCCCTGCCGTCTCATCATCGGACGCGTTCGATTTTCCGTCAATTTCGTCCGACTCGTCGCTTATTCGAGCCACGACGACGACGGGTAGCTATGCACGGGGAATAAGAAAGGACATCTCTGGTCCTTGCGTTTCCATTTCCTAACTTCCGGACGCCATTCATACGTCTACTTTTCGTGTCTCCCGCGGACTGCCTCGACATTTTTACCAATTTTGTTTCTTCCTTTTTTTCATTCTTTGCCCGCTGAATAAAACCACACTGTCTCGTGGAAAACGCGCCGTCACACAGACACGCGAAAGCTCTCCGGGTTAAACTTGAGGACCGGCTTTGTCGTCTTTCTCAACGAGCGAGACTGAAATACGCTGGCTGTAATGAAAGAGTGCACCGGTTGAATGTGAGAAATCGTGGAGGGGGACAGTGATATTGTGCAATTGATATTGAATGATTTCAAGGATAACATTAGAACTACCGAGCACTAACGGCATACTTCGTCTTATAATAAAGGCAGAATTTCATTTATTTTTTCACGATTTTTCAAATTATATGAAAACACGAAATTGGTATAATACCTTACGTGGTGTATAATATCTGATACAATTAACAAATCTGGTATATAGTAAATTAACAATGTATTTCTTTACTGATGTAAATTTTGTTTATTTTTCTGAAAATATTTTAATCTTTTACCATATTTTACCCTTAAGTAGAACACAAAAAAACTGACCTTTCAATTTTCTCTTCCCAATTAAAAAAATCATGCAGTCAAGGATTAATGCTAAACCCAGAATCGAAAAATATAAGATATAAATGCTGACTCATCAATGTGAATAAAAAAATTTTATCAATTTTTTATCACTGTGTCTGTTTGACACCGTGGGACAGATTAAGTTCTTAAAGTGAAGGACGGATGAGGGTGAAACAATACTTAAATACTTTGTAATGAATTATATCTACCGACACATTTAATATTGCAAACAATATTTTGAATAATGCTCAGAGTCGCCATTCGAGTGCTAAGAGTTGAATATGTACTTCAATATAAAAGTTCACTGAAACAATTTCTCAAAAAAGCATACCTATAATTTAAAAATTTCAAATGAGGAGCAAGTCATGTTGACAGCCCTAGGTTTCGACCATTCTCAATAGCACCGTTTCCAAACCGATGCTGATCACCTTATTTTCTAATTACAGGTGTCAGTTCGTTGAACCCTGAGGACCCAATCAGCCCGGAAGAGGACTCAGCTGCGAACCAACTTCCCCGGTTTGCTTATCCGGACTCGGTGGATCGAGAAGGCAATGGCCTGGGGTGGTCATCGGGGGTGGCAAGAGTGAAACGGAAAGAGAGGGGATTTGACGAGTCCGAAACGTTTCTAGGGTTGGCAACGTAGGGCGTCGAGGGGGTAAATGAGAGATTAAAGCGGGCCGGGATCGGCTCCGGGTACAAAAGCGGACGGATTCGCGCTTTTTCTGGACAAAGGTGGCGGCGGCGCACATGGATAACGGAAGACAGAGGGACGTAGCAAGAGCCGGGACCGTTTGTGAGGCGCGAATGAAGACAGACACAAAGCCAGTGGAGTACGCCGTGCGTGGATTTTAGGAGAGCGAGATAGACTGAGAAGTTGGAGAGAGAGAGATGAGCTGGACAAAGGAGGAATGACGAGTGGAACAGAGACAGACGTTTCCTGCGGAAAGAGAACGCTTCAATTGGAATAAATGAGAAGAGAGATACGCGGCGAGAAGTGTACTCGATCGATCGGGAGAGAGACAGGGAGTGGGGTTGAGGGAGGGAGGGACCCAATAGACCCAAGAGGAGAAGAGACGAGACGGGGAACGGTGGGAAGAGGGGAATAAGAGCGAAGCGTGGAAAACTGGTGTTTAGGATAGGCGCGATAGCGAGAGAACTCGTGAAAGCAAAAGGGAAGGCGGATCACGGAGTCCGATGTGCAGTGTCGTACGATGGCCGGGGCCCTGTCCGAGAATGCCCCGAGACCCGTCAGTGTCGTCACAGTAGGTGGCGCGACCGCTGACGCCCCGAGGACCAATCAGCTCAGCGGACCCCAGGTAGCGCGTTGTTCAAATTAAACATTAATTATTTATTCTAAGGCCGCGTATTGTAATCCTTCGTTTCGAACCCTAGCCGATGCTCACGATTTAAGGACAACGCCTGTAAAACCCACCCTCCGATTTCTATTTATTGTATACGCTATAAGTTCGAAATCGGAGGGTAGCTATTTTCATTTATTTTTGATACAGTCATTTTTCTACAGCATCGGCTAATGTGATTGTATTACTTATTACGCGATACAGCGAAGTATATTAATTAACAAGATCCTTAAGTTGGAGAGGTGGAAGGGAGGCACCCTGTTCGGTATACCCTGTATGGAAAAAGTAAGAACACCGTGCCGATTGTCTTCCTTAATTTTCTTTATCCTTATATTTATCTTCGTAATAACTATGCAAACTTTGTATTAACAATTGTACATGGTTCGGTTCCCCTTTCGACCAGCTCATCAGTCCCGCCAGTATAATCTTCATCTGCTGCTGATTCGGTGGGGAGTCGAAACTTATAACCGAATCCAGCATCGTCGTCCTAGATTCACTTTCCATGGTTGTTTCGCCTACGATGGCGTCCATAGACTCGTAGAAGTGTTCGCATTCCTCTTCGCTGTCCTCGTCATCGGTCACTTTGTTCTCCATATCAATACACCTGCGGAGGTACTCCCTCTCGTCATCAACGGTCGCCTCCTTTCCTCGAACGGCGCCAATTACGTCTCTTATGGTGGGCAACAATGGGTCCTGTGGCTCCACCTTGGGCACAATCAGTTCAGGCAGAGTCGGGAAGATCTTCCTCCAGCAATTATAAATATCCGGAGCGCTTATAGCTGTCCAAGCCTCGGACATCATAGCCATACAGTGGCTAATTCCAAAGTTATCGTCAAACCGTGGCGCCTCATTGTTCAGGGACAGCATATGCTGCAGCAACTTCAGTCTGAAAATCGTCTTTGTCTTCTCAATGACACCCTGCTCCATGGGCTGAAGAAGCGACGCCATGCTGCTCGGCAAGCAGATAATCTCGAAGCTCTCCTCCTTCATCAACTTCTCGGGGATCATACTACCCTGTTTGCTGTTCACTACCAGCACAACCTTCCCGACCTTGCCCATCTGCAGTTGACGTTGCTGAACAGCAGGTTTGAAGAAGTTGCTGTACCAAGCTACGAACAAATCTCGCTCGAGCCAAGTTCTAGGCTCTGATTCGAACACGGTAGGAGTTGCCCCCACTACTCTCGCTGACTCGTCCGTGTGAACGAACAGTAGGTCCAACTTGTGTCTACCTAGGACATTAGCGCAAAGGCCGACAGTCACTCGGTCCTTCTTGAACTTTGCTTCCTCTGCCAGCCTCTGCTCGTTACTCGGCTCTACCTCCGAGGGAAAAGCTTTCCAAAAGAGTACGGTGGCCGCCATATTGTAGACGTTCTCGTACTCGATGCTACCGATATCTGAGAGGCTAGAGTTCTCGAGGAACATCTTGGTAGCCTCCTCATCGGAGATCTTCTTCTTGCGCCTACAGTGCAGCTTGCACACCGGGATACCGTGTCGGGATTTGAATTTATACAACCAACCTATGCTAGCCTTGAAATCCGACGGTCCACCCATCTTCTTATTGATCTGTTTCGCCATATCCATCATCTCCGCGTTCGTCACATACTTCTCTCTTTTCTTCCGTTCGCGGAACCACGCGTTTAGACGACTATCCAGTCTCGCGTGCACGGGCTGCCGCATCACCTTGCGCGTCTGAAGGTCCTCCCCACGCTGCCGGACGATATCTAGCAGTTTCTCCCTGTTCCGATTGATACGTCGTATGGTGGTCTCGTGGACCCCATATTCGAGAGCCAGGTCCCTCGCCAAATCGCCGCTCGCCAGCCTCTCGATGATCTCGTACCTCTCCTTGAACGAGAGCTTTCTGTACGAGAACTCCGCCATGTTCTTTCAACGGCCAAGCTCTTCCGGCAAACAGAGACGCTTCGTTCCCTGTAACGACCTGCGCAAACGAACAGCGAGCAACCGACTATTGCGTTCTCCTCTCTGTTACTGCTCGCCCCCTCCCCAAACCCTCCTCCCGTGCCCCTTCTATCCGACTCCTGTGATGCTCCTCTTCAGCCTCTCCTCCTCACCCACCCCTACTACTCGCTGTTTCGCTGGAATTGATCGACTGTACCGGTTTCGACCGGCCGCAGACCCCAACAGGCACACTGCGAGTGTGGGGACGAGAGCCGAGGGCGCTCACGGGACGTCGCAAATAAACAGGCAAGAAGCTTGTCCTTTTTCTTGCTGTGGGCCATCCCGCGGCAAGTGGATCACTATTCACGCCGCGGCTCCTCGACTTTTATTAGCCTGACGCTGGGAAACGCGGAACCCGACTGCCAGGCTGAGGAACAAACCCAGCTAGAAATTTTATTCGACGAAGTTTTCACCGATCCTGAGGGTGCGGTGTCCCTTTATTCCTCTTTCCAGTCTAAGGCCGATGACCAAAGATTTTTTAATGGACATAAAATTATGAAAATTGTGTTCATAAATGAATCTACCCCCTTGAATACAGTTTATGATGCAGAATCTGACGAACCGAATTCGATGAAATTTCATCCACGTTGAAAGGGTGAAAACAGCCCCCGAAGTTGTTGATTTCTGTGGAAAATTATACTCCTGGCCAAAACAGACCCAATCACCATTGTAGCGTTAAGTCGCTTCTGTAAACTAGCCTGAATGTTCATTTTTCAAAATACAATGATCTTGATATCCCGGGACAGGCCCGGTTACCGCCAGAGGGTTGATATAACTTTTGCGAATTGTTTCAGGAGCCGCGAGAAAATGGGAGGTCGTACACGTCGACGGAAGCACAGACGGAGCTGGCGTTGCAAAATGGTCCGGAGGCACTTGAGGATTTGGATGGTGTTAGAGGGGCGCAAAGAAGAGAGAGGCGGTTGCGAAGGCAACATCGTCGAGCCTTGAGGTCCTGTTCGATGCCGCCGTCTTATCCTGGGACATCGCCCGGTTGCCAAGCCTCGACAGCACCTGGGGTGCCATTGGTGACACCGCCTAGGGGATTCCTGCACCCTCCACCCCCGCATTTGGGTCTTAGAGGTCTCAGCCTCGGGCTACCTTTCCCTGTGTCGACCAGCGTCTCTGCTTTTGGCAGGTAAACGACCTTCCGGTAGACTCTTCGTCCGCCCCTGATGTCACTTCGACACATTTTCCAGCGATTCTGAAAGAGGTGTTTGCAACGTGTTCTGCAACTTTGTGTTCTTCGTGCAATATACACACTGCTCATTGTTCGAGATGGGTGTGAACAATCTTCGTCTTATCCGATCTTATTTTCTCTCCATTTTTCTCTCCATGTATTGTTAAATTTTTTATGGCTCCGTAGAAACAGTAATGGAGGTCGCCAGATTAGCGGCTAGTTGTCGAACAGCCACTACAGTGCAATCTTTTTGTTTACAGGGACGCAGTGCCAAAGCAATGTTGCGGCCTCGGTTCCCCACCTGTACGCTGGTCTATTTTAGGCGTGGGCGTTGTGGGCCTTGTTTGCGCGGGTGCTGGCGCTCTGCTGGGGGCCCTGAGGGCTTCGGGCCGTGATCACATTGCCGTTGCACTCCTCATGATAGGTAAGCTTGACATTCACTTTATCGCCTCGTCGTAACATCACTATACCTTGTTTTTAGAGAAAAAAAGTTTTGTTGTAACCTGACATTGATTATAAGGATCGCAGGAACGCGTCTTCTTTCATCTCTGTGACGTCACTGAACCTCTAAGAAACAGTAGCAGATATCGGCGCGACCAATCGCTAAGCTCGCGCGACGCTAAAGGGGGATACTGTAATTGTAGATTTTCCAATGGCGTGTCCCCACGTTCGCAAAGCGGGAATTATGAAATAGGGAGTAGTAATGGCAAGAAACTGTTCGGGGATCCCCGGTTGGTCAGATCAGCCGATCGCGGCGCGACGATAGAAGGGGAATCGTGCTCGCAACGGTTACTTTCTAAACGTGGGCATGTAACCTGCGACCCGCATAGAATGGCTCTCACAATGGGAGAAAGCTTTAACCTACAGAGATTGACGTCGTACGCCTACACGTCGAACAACCGTGAGATTCGAGCAGAAAATCGAGAAACAAGAAAAAAAGTGTCCGGCAATTAGCATCCTCAAAATTGCTGACAACATCTGTCGCAATCGACAAACGATCTTGCTCCGCTCTAGAAACGTGCTTCCATTTTTCAACGAGCTTTTTCACTTTCTTATTCGAACGACCACCTATAGCTTGAAATCGAGTACGCTTAAAATACATTTTATTGTTGTAATAAAATACTTTATCGTTGTTTTACAGTGCTCTCTAACGGTTTATTTATTTATGATGACGTCGTGCACAATTGGGCCAAGGTTCGCAAAAAAGTTGCCCACTCTGGGTGACCTAAAATCGAGTCGATTTGAAAATTTCAGTTTTCAAAATAAAGTAGATTTATTCTAAACAAAATTCGTACAAATTCAGACAACCTGTTGGAACGAAATCCTCAAAATTTTCTAATAGATTTGAAGTTATACTGTTTAAATATATCATTTCCGGTCACAGTTTCTTTTAGACAACTAGTTGGATGGTCATCGAGCGAATAGACTATTTTATAGAAAAATTCCCGAGGTTTAATACTAGGAACGGGAATCCGCCATTATCGGGAAATTCGAAGGACTCGCATGCGTCGCTATGAATCCAGATATGAGAGGTTTTAATGCGTTCTCCAGGGCGATGATGCAACCGGCTCGTGTTCGTGAGAGACGGAGGCAGTACAGTTCCCTCGTTCTCTGTCTTTTATTCTCGCTTCGTCCCAACGCTTTATTATCCTGAGCAATGTTGTCTATCCCATTCGACTCCGTCCTTTCTATGTGCTCATTCCATTCTATCCGCCTCCCCTGCACCACTATATCGGGCACCTTGCGTCTTACACTCGCGACCATAAGTCACCGGACACCTGGTTATACTAAAGAAAATAGAAATTGCGATATTGCCGTCTAGGAGAGCTGCAGTATGTATTACAAATACTTTCATTTGCGTAACATCGTTTTTCAAGATTTATTGTATTCTCCGTTGCGTACGTGTTGGAATTATTAATTTGATATTTTCTGTGGGATATATGTTGGAAAGAAGTTGGAAAGAAATATCGTTTATAATTTAACAAATTTTTAGAATCAATGTATCGTGACACGTACTTCTGAAATTATTATTTAAAAGATAATTATTCAGTCTTTCTACATACAGGTCCGTTATTAAAAATCTTTTTGTGATCCATACATATCCATATCCAGCTCATACAGTCGAGACAATTTTTTTCTTCTCTGTTGAATAGTAATCACTAGACTGCGGATCTTTATGTATTTATTCAAGATTATTCAAGATTGTAGGAAAATTTAAAAAATTGAAGATGTATACAGGATGTCTCAAAATTCCTTCAATATCAAAAAATTCATTCAGACATCCTGTATATTTCAATTCAAATTATTGAGGGAAGAAATAACATTTTGTTTGGTTTCTATTCCTCGCCATCGATACAGACAATTTTTATTTTGCATAAAGATCCGCAGCCTAGTCATTACTTTGACACGAACAACTAACAACAGTTTGTGATTAATGCTTCAGTACCATGGTTAGTATAGGGACTGTAAATTCGTGTAATGCTGTAAAAATTGAAAGGGAATAAAAAGGCAAGGTCGAGGGTCCAAATGCGTGCAAAACTGTGCGAACCTGCGGTGCGGAAATATGCCGGGTTCAGCAGGAGGTAGAGGTGACGGTGTCGTCAGTCATTGTCGCGTGTTCTCACGAAAGTCAGCATGCGAGAATAGTGAGAGCTGAGAAAACATCCTACGGGGAAACGTAATTATACGAGTTTTCGCGGCTGCGTGCACACCCATCTACACCCGCTGCCGATCTTTCCACTTTTCCGCCTCGGACGATGGAATTCCTTAACTAAACGCGGCCAATTCTTCGCTCCGCGAGGCACGGTTGCTGATGAAAGTGTCCGGTCACCTCTAGTTAGGCAGCTAGGCTTTGTTCCGCGCCACAGTATTGCCCAACACGAACAACTAAAATATAAAACGCAGTACATATAAAATTCTGAATCATTCGTGAGTTCAACTTTTTAGGTTCTCCAGTCGGACTCTGGTTTCGTTATTATAGTGAACGTAGACATTGCAAAAAGTGCTAACTGTAAACTCCGAACGCTCCAATAATAATTCGTTCAGGCCACCCAATTTTCCCAGGAACGTGGAACCGTGAAAGTACGAGTCCCATTTCGCTGGCCAAGGGTGCGCGAGAAAATATTCGCTAGATCTGCGAGGAAGACGATCGTGACCTCTAATTAACCCTCATCCGTCCCTCATTTCAAGAACTGAAACTCTCCCACGATGTCAAATTGACACAGAGATAAAAATATATATCAATAATAAATAATAAATAAAATATATGTCAATATCGAGAGTCGAGATTTCCTAATAAATTATAATTAAAATATCTCCTAAATTAATGATTTTTTTACACAAATAGATTAATACTTTTTTGTAAAGAATATGAAGGGGCATCAGCTGATGCAATAAAAAATACATGATTCCATTTATAAAAACATTAATGACCTTCATATGTTCTTTACACGTCCACCTACAAAAAAATGTACCATCAGTAACAATGTAACTTCATCTGAACCATTGTTTGCTATGCTTAATAATAATGACGTAAATCTAGATGGCAAAATGTGGCGCCCCACCCTGTATAAACTCCGACCGCTCTAATAAGAGATCGTTCGGGCCACCTAATTTTCCCAAGTACGTGGAAACCATGAAAGTACGAGTCCCAATTGACTGACCAAGGGTGCGCGAGTAAACGTTCGCTCGATCTGCGCAAGGAAGACGGTCGAGATCGAAACCGATCCCATTATCGTTGGATCGCGTGTTGTTTAATTTCGCTGGGTGTCCACACCAATGCTGACAAGGCGTTCTCTGTTGCAGGTATAGGAGTGGTTCTGGTAACCGTGAGCGCTGTAGCGTGGCGAGTGTCCAGTCGAGAAAATTGCGGTAGTTTCTTTGGTTTCACGGGGATCTCGGGCAGGATCCCGCCAGCGAGGCCGATCCATCCGTATGCTGCCATGATCTATCCGGAGTTCCAGTTCAGAACGCCGCCACCGAGCTACCAGGTGACATTTCCGAAATTCCTTGCAACTATCATTCCACAATAAACATGACACACCGGACCTCTTTCCTCCCAGGAAACTTTTTCGAGACACCCGGTATAACTGGATTATATTCACCGTAAAATGGTCTCCTGGACTCGCGGCAACTAAGAGAGATCTTATTAAATTTCAAATTTCTTTGCAATTCTCAACCCTTTGCACTCGGAATTATTTTAACTCGAAAGTTTCTTCCAATCTAAGATATTTTCTTTTTAAAGGTTTTTTAAATTATATGCATGTGAAATTGGTATAATATGTAATTCAATACCTAAATGTTTAGTAATTGATTAGACAACGATACATTTAATAATGTAAATAGTTTAAATAATTTTTAGTGGCAGCTCAGAGCCTCAGAATTCGTGTGGTTCTATCCACGACATTCAGGACACTCGATATAACAGGAGCAATTTCACCTTGACCGGAAGCTGATCGAGAAAAATAATTTATAATTTTCCACGTGCATTTCCGTCTATATAAATTTCCGAAAAAGTCCACATCTCGTTCCTGCATCTTCGTCCGTCATTTTGAAACAAGAGAAACCCGGAAGTTTAAACAAACACTAATAAATTCTAATTAATCTCTCGAATGAAACAATGGTTATTGTGTTCTTCTCTCATTGATGTGTCAGTATTGAATAACGACGATAACATCTAACATATTGCATAAATAACCGTGCAATAATTAAGGTTGTACTAGCACAAGTAATTCGTACGCGAAAAAGTCCATATCCGGTGTTGATTCTGTTGTTGCACGTGTAGATTGGAAACGTGCACTCGTTTAATTACGACCAAGGTGCACGAAGAAGAACATATGTCTTAACGAAGTAATAACGAGCGAGGAAGCAATTACTAGAAAGTGAGATTCGAGGATGTGAATCGGTAGAAAGATCACTTTCAAAGCCATACTATAACCGCGTGATTCTTCTGAAAACTATTTTACATAATCGTGTTAGTGCGCTTTCGGACTGGTTTCAACAAATGTCGATACACTTTCGAACGGCACTGTACTTTGATCAAATGCAGACCTGCACGCAACTTGTTTACCCATGTAATCCGCGTTACAGTCTAGGCAAAAAGTATCAGTTATCATTCTGTAGAAATAATTAACTAATCATACTTGCCTCGTGGCAACTTTTTTTTTAAATTTCGAGTTCAGATAAGCCAGCTTCGATATTATTAGACTGCGGATATTTATGCAATTTTCAATTTTTCTAGATCAATTTTAAGAAAGTGCAATCAAATACAATCTTATTTCCAGTAGTACTAGTCTTCGCAGATCTCAAAAAATCAAACGTGTACTTGACTATTCTTGTATGTTCTTGAATAATCTTTTATATTCCTTTATATTCTCGTACATTCTTGCATGTTCTATTACATGCTAGTATTCAAGTACTAAATTCTGTCGAATTTTATATTACATGTCCCTAGTAGCACAAAAATATTGCATAAATATTTTTTTCAAATATTGGAAACATATTTTATTGGATCTAAATATTGTATACATGTACAAGAAATATAAATTGAATGCTTAAAAAATATAAGATAAATATTCAGAGAATATAACCTAGATATTTAAAAAATATCCTAATGTATCTTGTACTAGTTGGTTCACAAATAATTCGAAATTGAATGCACATCTTGTAAATTCTTATAATTAAACTGCAGATCTTTAAGTATTTATGGCTTCTGAATACTAACATATAATAAAATATACAAGAATACACTAGAATATACAAGAACATACAAGAATATACGAGAATATAGAGGAATATTCAAGATTATTCAAGAACATACAAGAATAGTCAAGTACACTTTTGATTTTTCGAGATCTTGGAAGGCTGCTACTGGCAATAAGATGATACTAGATGCCACATTCTGAAAATTCGTGTAGAAAAATTGAAAATTGCACGAACATCCGCTAATAAGTCTGCTAATGAACCAGAGGTCTTTAGGAGCCCGTCCCACCCTGGTTTCCCAAGAGGCTGCGCTAGAAAGGCACAGAATAAGTTTGTCGAATGGTGAGCCAGCTGTAACAGTGTAACTGAACGAGCAATCTGATTCCAGGCGAGCATGCAAGAGTACAGGCTGCGACTGTTGCTTCTGGACCGTTTGCAGCCGACGTCCTCGCCTCCGCCGACCTACAGGTCCAACGCCGGTAGTATCGTGACTCCGGGCACGACTAGAGAAAGCAGACCGCCGAGCTATTGCGCCCGATCGAACGTTCCGTCGAGCACGAACATCGCGCCTTCGAAGAAGGACGCGAACTTGGTCAGGATTGTTCAGACCGAGTCCGAGCCGGTGATCTTAAGCGGCGACCAGACACCTCCCGTCGCCGCGGTCGAAGTGCTGGCGCACCTCTGATCATTCTACCCCCGTGCTTGCTGGATCTTTCTTCGCTGAAGCGAACAGCTGTCGACCTGATCGACGGGGACACTCGGATTACCCCGCAGTGCAATACGACCCTCTTCCGGGTCCCTCCACGACGACGGCAGCCTCCGCTGAGCCCGACTTGGCGGTCGGGACGCTTCCGGTGGCGCAAACTTCCGGGAACACGGATTTGCGAGCGCTTTGACGGTCCGCGTAACGAGTTTTACGGTTAAACTGAGCCTGCTTCTTCGTCGCGGCCATAATCGGCACCCTCAGTTACCGACACGGGTCTTTGGAAGCATGTGCCTGGCTTTGGTTTGAACATTGAGGAGGAATATTGATGATGGGCGCTGAACTTTTGAGGGTAATCTTCTTTTTTCGGGTGGTCTAGAGATTGTGGATCTTTACGCGAATTTTCGTACTCGATGTGGACACTGAAATATTTCTTTCACTGGCTAAAAGATTTCGTAGATCTTGCGGTAGGAGTGATAGAGTAATATTATTGATGTATGTCTTCCTGTATTTTAGATGTTTGCATATAATATGATTATATAAAGATCCACAGTTTAGTAGGCTACGTTCACATCTGTGGAACGTTGTAGAGTCGGCTAATGGGTGAAAGCTGCCAGTTTTATGAATTTATATATCCTACATGAGTGTCTCGAGATTGTCTAATGAAGTAATATTTTTATAGTTTGTCGAAATGGGATTTTGCACGAGAATCAGTAGCGTGATAATCTCACTGGAACGTGCCAAAAATAGAAATGTTAATCTTTGAACCAGCTCTCGGCTGGTAATTCTTTTTGATCGTATTCAAATGTGACAATTGCCACGAGTTAACCTAGAAGCTACTCTGAAACTAGCAAGGACCGTAGTATTTTAAAGTTCAAGCTCCTAGATATCTTGTTATAAGGTCTCGAACGTCAAACAATAATTACCTTATCAGTATTCAAAGAGAGCACATCTGTTTCTGTAGACACCGTTCGAACAATGGCGGCGAAACCACGGCCGTCAAAGTGTGAACACTCGGCGCAATTTAAGAAATGTTGCCGCGAATGAGTATGTAGATTAATATATAAGGTGTCCCAACAAGAGCGCGAAAATTAACTTCTTCTCTTATTTCTTTCAATTCTTTCTCTTTCTTAATCTAGAGGACAGTTACAAGGCCCCAAATTTCAAAGAAATTTATTTAATGTGTAAGGGTATGAAATGTTTCATTACTTTTCTTTTTTGTTAATAAGTTTATGAGAGTTTTCTTGCAACTCTATTTCTAACTTGAGTTCAAGGACACCATATTTTTTACTGCCTAGCCCCTCCTCTGGGTACAAGGAAAAATCGAATAATCAATCTATGCTCGATTTTCCCTACTTAGCAATGTATAAAAATTCCGCAAAAATTCTGGCGAGTAGTAAACGTGCATCTTTGAGAATTTTCCGAATTTTTTGATAGATAATTCTGATAGTGAAAAATGAGAAATTTCGAGAAGTTTGAAAATTTTGCGCTCTCGTTGGCACAATATTCGAGCACCGATGCCGAAAGAGCGAAGCGCGTAACGAAAAGGCGCGACCGTGTGTTGCAAAAGCGGTTTTGCAAATTTGCGTGGCTGACGACGCAGCCGTGCCATTTACAGGCGCTGGTAAATCGACGCTGTTTTGCGGTCGAAGCTAATCGAGCATCCAGTGACAGTTGCGGTTGCCGGTCGAATTAGCGGATTTGTAATCATAGAACTGATAAGTGTGTACCGGTGCGAAGCACGTGTTTCCGCACACGTGTTCGCTGAACGTTTATCTTCCGGCGTTTCAACTGCTTTTCCTTTGTGATATATAAATAGGGAACGAGATGATAGGGGTGCGTTTTCAGGGGAAGGGACACGAATTCGCGTGCGCACAAACAAACGTTCCACGGTGGGGACATATTTTTCGCAACTGGTGATAAACAGGACGATAAAGACTCATTCGACGGGAGAACGTAGATGTTTCTTGTTCGCGTGGACGGGTTTCGAGCTATGGAAACATTTAAATAGAGAGGTGAGTCACTCGAATTCCTAGTTTCATTCATACTTTGATTTAAACTTATATAAGGGTATTCTTTAAAAATAATAGCCACATGTTCTTCTATTTTGAAATTTCACGTGTGTTCACGTGTGTTATTTGGGTGTTCGAATGTTTCCATCGCTCGCCAAACATGAAAAGTATTACTTGTACTCACTATAGTATTACTTGCTAGTATTAACACCTTGTTCTACTCCATTGGCCACTAGATGAGATTGTAGAATATTTGTCAGCTGGATCAGCTAGACATCCCTGGCCTTGTGGCAATTCAGAATTACAATACTCAGGGGATATAGTTACATCCCATTTCGAGGTTAAATTCACCATCGGGGCCAGAGCATCAGAGATAATAGAACTCCGAGGTTATTGTCCGACAAATCCAGAAAATTTTTAACAATTTTTCCTAGGTTCTTCGTTGACTTCGGCTCTTTGTATCATAAATTTTTCAAAGTTTAGTTTTTGTAGTTTTCGCTTTTGCACTGTCACTGCCCATACTTCGAATAACGAACTTGGTAGATAAATTTTGGTCTGACATCGAATTAAAAGAATCTGTGATGATTTTTCATGAAGTTAGAGAGACTTTGATAAATGATTAATAACTTGGGCACACACTGCCACAGACTATACTTATATGTAAAGTACAAAAGTATATTTCACAATTTTTTAAAGCGCAACAACATCGAATAAGCTTTTCTATTTAAGTTTATAACATTTCTTACTGCCACGAAGGAAATAATCTCGGAGTTCGGCAATTTCAAACACAAGGACGTAATGTTACGTGAAAATGGAAGCCCACAGTTCGAATGTATCAAGTTCTGCGAACAATTGTTCATACAAATTGTAGAACGATTCGTGAACCGCGAATCGTGGACTCTAGAGAACTAATTTCCCTTTTCGTAAGTTTTACATTGAATTCTAAATCTCTATTGTCGCATATTATCGTCCATAAAACAGGGGACACGTGTAAAGAGAGGTCCAGTGAATCTGTATAAAAAAATGAAAGACACTCTTAGGCTTGTCGATAAATCCTCCTTCGAAACAAAGAGTTAGCATTAGAGCTCTACGAAAAGAGAAAAAGAAATTTTTGTATCGTGTTCTCCTCGAGTGTTTTAGTTTCAAATTGTAATATAGTTTTGTGATACGCCTCATTGCAACATGGCGACCAAAAATGGCAAAAACTTTAACTATAAATATTTATATTAGAAGATATTAGCAAAAACAAAGATAGTTAAAACAATGATTCCGAAGAGAAATCGATTTTTAATACAAACTACTTCTTCCAGATTGTTAAATAATAGTTTGTGTTCAATACACTTCCCGATGTAACGTAATCTCTCGAGTCTAGATATTTCTAATCAAGTTAAATAACATTTTCTTTCCAGTACAAAGATCGTACGTTGAATGATAAAGTATCGTCGTAAATATTTTCAATATTCCGAAAGATTTTGCAAGGGAAAAATGTGAAATAAATATTTCCAATGTATAAACATTGGAACATATATGTATATATTATTCAATGTTCAGATACTATCGAACATGATTGTTCGAGCGACTATATAGAGTTAGACAAAAGACGAATGCATATTCTAAATTTCTAAAAAGAAAATTACTCGAAAAAAAATTTGAAAAACACGCTGTAACACAATTATAGGTGGTCGAAATGTACGCTAATATCTTGGTATTTGTGAAAGAGGTGTGCGAAAATATTTGTGAAAAATTTACCCCCACTACACGGGGGCTGTGAAACTTTGTTGCTTTTGATTATTATTTTATGAGACTGTCACTGGCGTATTGGTGACTATTTTCCGATTGAGACGAGCCCGAGATAACGCGAGTAAGCATGATCGAAAGTACGCGATACAGGGTATCGTTTCACTCGGGAAAGAATCAGGAATACGACGCCAAGAGTTTCGTAACGGAACAATTGAAAACAAGAAAGGTTTTTCCATTGTCCGGTGTTTCATGGGCGATAAGGTAACATCGAGTCATAGAATGACGTCGATGGGAAAGGCGCATCGTCGTTGAGCGATGCGGTTTTAGTGTAAGGACGCTACCGAAAGCTTTAACGCCATACAATAACGTTTACTACTCGCTTCGATGTGAAACGACTAACTTTCGACGGCCGTTCGAATGAGAATCGTACTACATATACACATATTTTTGTAATTAATTAATGGTTAACGTGAAGACCGTCGTGAACAGCGTGACTCGAACGCGTTCCCAATGGCGACCCGGTCGGTTTTTTGATATTTAAAAATACGAATAGAACGGTATCCGACTTTCGTAGCTTCCAAGCAGAACTTGTCTTTTATTCCTTTCGAATTTAGCTCGATTTTATCCAGTTAGTGTAAACGTCGGAATTTATCGTAGTGAAACACACACAATAAACACGTACACGCACGAACAAACATACACACAGAGGATTTACTGATGATAATAGAGAGATCGATGCCTATTGTTGCTCGTTACGGATATGTAAATGACAACGTGGATATAATCTATTTTTCTCGTGCTCGTTTGTTAGCGTCACAGGCTCGATTGTTGTCGGTGGATTGCGAATGTTTATGCGATTTTTCCTCCGGAGTAAGATTAGAGAGAGAGAGAGAGATTGAGAGAGAGAGACCTAATCGATTTCGTTCCCGTAGGATTCGAGTTTATACTAAGCGAGGGAGGATTCGCAGTCTAGATTAGGGGATCGGACACAGTTCTCAAGTATACATACCCTATACCCATAGTTTCCCAACGAGACTTGTTGGAATTTTAGTTTTATCGTCGAGTCCGACGATTAGGTATAAAAAAATTGGGAATGATGGAATGATTTTTATGGAAGCTGCGAGTCAAGGTTGGGAAACTATGTCCAAGCGATTTCGAGCGATTCGAAACAGGCTTGGCCCGACTCGTTAATTTAATCCCCCCCACGTCCCGTTAATTAAATAGATCATTAACCGATATCGTAGCCCATGTATAATACTTTCGTCTATTACATCGAGTACCGTGTGTACGATTCCGACAGACTTGACAGTAAGTAGGATTGTAAGAGAGAGACGTGGGAGCGAGAGTTTCGAAAGGCGGCCTTAACTAGTGGTGGGATCAAGTTGACGATACAATGATTTTCCGAATGAAAAATCAACGCTATGTTGCACGAATCTTGTACGAAATTCTTCGAGTTGGTAATCTTCGTTGTACATTGCTCGAAAAGCTTTTCATTGAACAATACGATACCCGAAATAATTACTCAAGCTCTGGGAACGTCTTCCATCTTGGAGAACGCAACATTATATAAGCTTTCAGAGTTTCTTTAATTTGAAATCGAATAATAAATTAACTACGCGAATATTAAGACTGCTAATGCTCTTTTTAATTAACTATTTCTTGAACACGAGAGTTCATGCCATACGAATGTGTCCAACACACTGAAATGTTTTATAATATTTTATATGATACTTTTAACCAATCTTGTTTCTATGGAAATGTTTATACGCGAAGATTTTTGATTTTGTAAGAACTATTTCGCCGTCATTCCGTTAGACTTTAATTAAATTACTTTCAATTAATTGACACTGCCATTCTATTTTGAAATACTTCCATGTAATCGATCGTGTTTCGTTGTCAGGTAGAGAACAATGCTTGATCCCGTCACTAGCCTTAACCAAACTCGCACTGATTCGTGATATGAGGACAGATCAACTAAGAGTCATCGATCGAATGAACATATTGTTCCTTGATATTATTGTAGGACAATTTGTATATTTACGAGAACAAATATATTTATCTGACTTACCTGCTCCTCCTCGTGATTCTGCGTCCCCGTAGTTTCGTCAGGATTTTTGCAGATTAACGTTTTCAAACGAATTCGACGAAAATGAGAATATAAAACGAGAATTAGTTAAATCTCTCAAAGTATTTTGCATCATATATTTTTATACGTTTTCGAAGGGAAAAGGTCATCTTCATAAAACGAGAATGAACTTTTGAACAGTTTGAAACATGATTTTAGTTAACATTAAACCTACCGAAACACCTAAGCGATTAAAATGTTTCAGCTTACAAAAAATGACAAGGCTCTGTTTATTTAATACAACATGTGCTCGTAGAAAGTTTTATTTATCGAATTAATTTCCATATGAGCAATTTCAATAAATATAAAATGAAGAATATGTACATTAAATTTTAATATTTAATGAAGATAAGATTTAAAAGTAAATTTTCACTTTCATATATAAAATTATATTATATTATATTCTACATATTATGTATGTAGAAGATATAATCGGTCATCTGACCGGCGATGGTAGGTTTAGTGTTAATATGTTGAATAAATATTTTAGGGAACATATATTTTACCACGTTTTTATTAGCTCGCTTTCTTGTTTGTCTGTTTGTTTGTTTGTTTGTTTGTTTGTTTGTTCGGTGGCAAATTTTGCAATTGATTTTAAACTAACTTCCTGATGAGCTAGAGACTTGAAATTGCACACATGGCTCAGAACTGGATGACAATGCATTATTCAAAAAAAATTTTTTTAAAAAGTCTTACCGTTTCGGAGAAAATAACAATTAAATATTTACCTTTTCATCCCCCCGCGAACTACGTCATCGCGTTCAGCGATCCCCACTTCGCTCGACAACCCTCTCTACTTTACTATGCGTGCGCACTCTGACTCGTCCCCACTCCACGGACCCACTTTGCCCCGACGCGCGACGGAGCTTAGTATATGATAAGTATAGATATGATCGGTAGTATAGTACATCATCGCGCGACGATCGGTAGTATAGTATTTTTTTTTTATGTATTGGTTGTCCCTGATCTTTTTTTTTACCACGTTTTTATTAGCTCGCTTTCTTGTTTGTCTGTTTGTCTGTTTGTTCGGTGGCAAATTTTGCAATTGATTTTAAACTAACTTCCTGATGAGCTAGAGACTTGAAATTGCACACATGGTTCAGAACTGGATGACAATGCATTATTCAAAAAAAAAATTTTTGAAAAGTCTTACCGTTTCGGAGAAAATAACAATTAAATATTTACCTTTTCATCCCCCCGCGAGCTACGTCATCGCGTTCAGCGATCCCCACTTCGTTCGACAACCCCCTCTACTTTACTATGCGTGCGCACTCTGACTCGTCCCCACT
>CM052344.1:5629484-5683687 GCA_028455595.1 Lasioglossum vierecki | reverse complement strand
TTTTTATAAATATTTTGTCAATTTTCGAATCTTTTCATTTCCGAGCTCTGAAATCGTCTGAAAGATTTTTTAAATATTTGATGCGTTCTCTAATTCAACTATATTGATATGTAGAGATGTTTATAAATATTTTGTGCATTTTCGAATTCTTTCATTTTCAAGCTCTGAAAAAATTCGGAGATAATTGTTGCGGTACACCTAAATCAATTATTGTTACCTGCATCCAGTGGCTTCTGAAAAGAATTTCAGCCCGACGCCAAGGGACGTCATCGGTCCTCCGTGCATCCCGTGGGTTCGCCGGGAGCAAGGACGCCGTGAGAAAGGTGCAAGTCGAGAAAAATCGAGACAATCGCGGTAATTGCAGGAAGTGAACGCGGCACACGGTCGGGTCAGACAATGGTATCGCAGCGTTCGCGAAAATAGGAGAGCCCGGTATGCCGGTGCGGTACGGTATCCTCGAAAAGATGTTTCCGTGCCACGTTCGCGGACAGGAACGGAACGAGTAGCGAGCTGTGTGGGTGGCGAAACGTCCGAGGAACGTTCCTCGTACAACGGAATTAGCGCCAAGATCGGATCATCGTCCGCCATCCAATCGCAGTGGCGAAGTCGGTTGCAATTCCGGAAAATCGAAACGCAAAATCGATTTCGAGAGTCACTCATTCCGTCAATTCACTCGTTCACTCGTATCGTCTACGCCATTCGCTCACTCACTCGAATCATAAAAATTTCTTCAAGTTTTGATCAACCTATAAATTGTACAGGGTGCATAAAATATAATGGTCATCATTAAGACTCTCCTTAAAGAAAGGACGGGTGATCAATACTTTTTACACAGCCTGTATATTCAACAATAATTTTAAAATTTGAAATTGAATTTTTCAATTGAATTTTTTTACTCGATTTGTACATACATACCCTGTATATTCAACATTAATTTTAAAATTTGAAATTGAATTTTTTTACTCGATTTGTACATACACACCCTGTATATTCAATATTAATTTTAAGACTTGAAATTGAATTTTTCAATTGAATTTTTTTACTCGATTTGTACATACACAGCCTGTATATTCAATATTAATTTTAAGATTTGAAATTGAATTTTTCAATTGAATTTTTTTACTCGATTTGTACATACGCACCCTGTATATTCAATATTAATTTTAAGATTTGAAATTGAATTTTTCAATTGAATTTTTTTACTCGATTTGTACATACACAGCTTGAATATTCAATATTAATTTTAAGATTTGAAATTGAATTTTTCAATTGAATTTTTTTACTCGATTCGTACATACACAGCTTGTATACTCAATATTAATTTTAAAATTTGAAATTGAATTTTTGAATTGAATTTTTTGACTCGATTCGTACATACACAGCTTGTATACTCAATATTAATTTTAAAATTTGAAATTGAATTTTTTGACTCGATTGGTACATACACAGCTTGTATACTCAATATTAATTTTAAAATTTGAAATTGAATTTTTCAATTGAACGTATTTACTCGATTGATTCATAACAATTTTACTTCAGTCAACAAGCTTGAAATTTTATTGTATCTATAATTTGCACGCGCGACATTAATTTCGAAATTTCTGATTGACTTTTCAAAGTCGAATTTATTACACACATCGTTTTTATGATTTTTATTTTTAATTTATAATTTCTTGAAGATCCGCCAGTGTAAGAATTTTTGTCAATTGCAATAAGAGTAGCAGATCAAACCACCCTGGCCCCGGCTGGCGAAAAAAACCTCGCGAAAGTCGTTTCGAAACGAAGCCCAATCGTCTACCCTGGAACGGTTTAGAACCCGCCATAAATTCAGGTCCGATCGCTCCACGGTCTATTTCGCGAGCGTTCCCGCACGTTTCTCGCCGATCCTTTGTATTCGCTTATAAAAATGCAATTGGCCAGAGAGCGGCCGGCGCGGTTCTAAACAAATTTCCCCGGGAAGAATTGATTCGGAGCAGAAGTTGCCACGGGTTTCCTCGTCGAGGAAAAAGGGGAATCGACATCGGCGGGTACACAAGGACTCGATTTAAATAACGGCGTCCATCTTGCAAATATGCGAGCGAGGATCCTTCGTCACCGATGCAAGGGACCATTATGCATGCCCGACGAGCGGAACCATTATGCCGCGGCCGACTCGCCTAATGTCGTATAAATGCAGAAAAGAAGGCCTCATCCTTGATGCGACACGTGCGCGACGAACTTCTGCTTGTTCCGCGGAACAATTGCATTTTACATGGGACTCCGTCGGGAGAGTTTCATCGAACCATATCTGGGCATCTGTTGCAAAAATTCCGCCAATTAGAAACTCTAACGGACTCTCTGATCCATTTGTAATCTTTAAAATTAACTTTTCAAGCTCATTGGTATTTTTTTAAATCGATAACTTATAGTTTCTCTTCGATATTCTAGTAGAGTGTGAAAAGACGAATCCAACGAGTACCATGACCATACAGTTTCGATCATTGAATCTGCAGATATTCATGTTTGAAAATTTAAATAAAAAATATCTAATACTTTCAGGCACAAATCTCGAGATCAAAACGGTATAGTCATTGCACTCGTTGAATTCGTCTGGTCATACTTTATAAAAATATCAAAGAAAACAATACAAGGTACCGACTAGAATTAAACAGCTTGCAAAAATAATTTTCAAACACGGATATCTTTACAATAAATAATCGGGATGGTATTCTCATGCTCAACAAAAATATCGAAGAGAACAATATATGGTGTGATTCCATAAAAAATTTAATAAGTTTAAGAACTACTGCTATTAACGTGTTCATCGATAAATTAAGTGAGCTAATAAAAAGGGAATAAAGAACGAGGTGGTGACGTGTGAAAGGATTCGAGTTAAACGTAGAACAATAGAAGCTAGGTGATTAGTATTATCGAGCCGATCGCGCGGAGAACGGTGGGGAATCGGTTCGTTATTGGACCCGCGAAACGCTGAGACATCAAGCTCGACAAACTGGTCCCACGGTTCGTACGATAAGTAAGAAGTTTTCGGGGTGTAATTAACAACTGGAAAGTAGTTAGAACGGCTGACAACCTTACCCGCGTCTGCGGAACATTCGAGTCAACTTGCTGAAACTACACCTTTATTCTGACGTTCCTCGATCGGCCATTACTCCGCGTGGACTTCGAGCAAACGTGTCCCTCTTGATCAATAGACTGGGGACTTCTATGCAAAAGAAAAATCATGGGAGGTACACGGAACATGCATTTCATTTCTTAATTATGTAGTTGAAGACGATAAAACGATTTCTAAATTCTTTAAATATTTTTCCTTTTTCGTGTTGGATTATATAATAAAAAAATAATAAAAAATGTTCTATAGTAACATTATGTTATTATCAATTCAAAGTATCCGCCATTATTGGAAAAATAAAAATAAATTTTTTAAAATACCACGTTTTTAAAAACGGATTAAAAAGTATAAAATAACTTTCTCATACAGATAGTCCTGAAAATTTGTGATTGTGAATTTTCAGGACTATCTGTACGAGGTTAGGAATCTGTATGGCACTAGAAAAATTATTTTATTCTTTTTAGTCCGCTTTTAAAAACGTGGTATTGTTACAAATTTATTTTTATTTAAATAATTTTAGTCTTGTTAATACTTGTGTCACTCTTTATTAATACTTTGTATACTCACTAAGCTCACTGTAAATTTCACTTGGTAAATAAAGCGATGATGTACTACCGATCGTCACGCGGCGACGTACTATCATATACTGAGCTCCGTCGGGGCGAAATGGGTCCGTGGAGTGGGGACGAGTCAGAGTGCGCGCGCATAGGTCGAGCGGAGTGGGGATCGCTGAACGCGATGACATAGTTCGCGGGGGGATGAAAAGGAAAATATTTAATTGTTATTTTCTCCGAAACGATAAGACTTTTTAAAAAAATTTTTTTTGAATAATACATTGTCATCCAGTTCTGAGCCATGTATCCAATTCCAAGTATCTAGCTAATAAAAAATAATAAAAGCGAGCTAATAAAAACGTGGTAAAAACCTTACGTTATAGCTGAATCTCTTCGCCAGATCAAGATTTATGTCCCCACTCTACCTACCCCTTCCGACGCGGCCCGATCACGTGGTTTTTTCCCCTCGATCCGTGCTCCCTCCCCTCATCTGGTGACTCTGGTAATACTACACGTATGGGTGAAATAAATCGGCCGACGCGAAATTATTTCGACTACGTCTCGCTAATCCGAGGAGGTTGAACGAACTTTCACCCGTCTCGTTCGGTAAGAGTCACGACCTTCGCGACTCCTCTTTCCGATCCTCTTCTTTTCTCTCTCTCTTTCTGTCTTGCTTCTCGCTGCTTTCACACCGACGTGCCTTTTTCCCTTTTCTCTTTTCCCGTGGACGGCGCGCGGGGGGATGGAAAGGCCGGAACGATAGAACGAGGCCGGTAGAGAGAAGTTTTCAGCAGCGAAGCTCTCTAAATTATTCATGGAAACGCCAGATAAGGCGACCATTTTCCCTACGTGCGTATGGAAACGGTGATAAGAGTGACCCGACGTTTTCCCATAGACCGTGTGCTCTCTCCCACTCGCTTGCTCGCTTGCTCGCGCGCACACTTTCTTCCATCCCTTTCTTCTTTCTCTTTGTTCCATCGCCTCCGTTCCCCCTATCCTTCTCCAGCCGTTATCAGTCTTCCGTGAAAGTAGTTTTCTTGTTGCCGAAAGGATACTGTAGCGTGCCCGGTTATTAATGCGATGAGTCGTATTTCTTTTGCCCTCCACGGATCGATCGCTTTTCGAACTCTCGCTCTTCGAACGCTTAACCTTTTATCTGACGCCCCTTAATACCCCTCGCATTCGAAATTCCATTCCTCATTCTTTAAATTCAGATATTCCTTTGGATTTTTATTGGCTCGTTCGTTTCTTGAAATTTTCATGCTTTCTCCTTGGATATGAACGAAATTTTTGCGCATTGATTATATTTTATAAATTGGAATTTATAATTCTGTAACACATAGAGGTTCAAGTATAATTATGTGTAAAACAGATTTAAGGAAATCCACAAGGGTGGAAACAGAGAAAAGTGAGTGCATAAGAAGGTTCAAGATGGCGTCGAAATGGCGTCTATAGTTATATGATTTCAAATAAGAATAATTTTATATATATATTTATTTTATATTTTTTCAAATAAAAATAAAAATGATTTTATAAGAATTGATTGTCTTTAGTAGAGCACAAAGTCTAAATAAAATAAATCTTGTTACTTTTATATGGGATCATCTACCAGGTACTTTTAAAATCGATAGGTTTATTGTTAAAGGAGAAACAATTAAAATGGATTCACTAAAAATTTAGTATAGTATAAAAATAATAAATAAAAACATTGAGTAGAATAAATAGTGGTCAGTAAAAATTGAAAGCTATGGACAGTGAATGGTAAAAATAGTAAACAACAATGAACAGTACTAACTAAATAGTGAAAACAACGAACAAGTTAAAATATATATTGAATAATAAAAATTGAGTGGACCGACCAGTAAATAAGTGAGATTACGAGCACAATAATTTGTTATTTCGTGAATTCGAATACTCGTGCGGGTGGTCCCGACAAGCGAGCAGTAATTCTAAAGCGAAAAATAATTTGAAAATCTTCCGCGGGAAGCCCGCAACACGAAAATTGTGATGCTGATAAAGCTTCGCGAGGATTGTAAAGCGCGTTGGGCTGGATAAAAAACATTTTTTTCATTCCGCCGCCACGGAAGTTCACCGTGAAAGGGTGAAATCATCCCTTAAAAATTTTCGCGTTTTGCACGGTTCTCGGATGCAACTTTGTAACCGTACGAGGTAAAGCATCGCGAACAAAAATTACTCACTCCTTTACAGTCGACCGCGTTTACCATAAGAAAAAGTTTCTACGATGCTTCATTTTGCAGTAACTCGGTTTATTCGCCTGTTCTTCAAGTAGCAAAAATGTGGAACATCGAAAATTCCGTTCGCGCTATTTAACACTTTATTGTTTATCAATTGTAATATTTAATTTTTATTATTTTCACTATTTATGCCACTCAATTTTTGTTATTTATCATTTACTGTTGACGAACATATGTAGTACAAAAAACATTATATTCTTATAAAATAAAAAATTTTTAAGAACTTCCTTATTCAAAATGTCGGAGCTCCCCACGCAGTAACCCTCACACAAAAATTGCCGCGAATAAATATATTTCTCCCAGCCCCACGATCTAAGACGTACCACCGGACCCTATGGTAATAACAGCGATCACTATAAATCCGCAATACACCTAAATAAATTTCAGCACCCTTTCGACCCCCACCCTTCAGAGCGAGGGTGGAGGAACGCTGATAAAACAAGAGCCGGAGAGAATGGTATGGGTAAAAAGTTCGTAGAGACAGTTCTTTAGGAAAAATAGCCGATGGCGTAGACATTGGAGGGGGTGGAAGAGCGGGGATGAAACGGGGGAGAAGGGGTGGAAGAAAACGTATTTTCCGGCGTGGGACCCGGTCGCGTGCCAGGACATTTACGTAATTCTGTTCGACTGGTGGAACGATGGTTGAATTCGATTCGATTCGCGTCGGTCGAAGGGAGATTGCAACGTGATTCGCACGAGGGGTGGAGGGGTGTAATAGGGTGAGGGGTTGCAAAGCGAAATTAGCGTCAAGGATTAACGCGGCCCAGTTGTATCGAATGCGTTCACGCCATAAACCGGGGGCTAATCGCGAAATTTTAAAATCACTGATATTTTGTTAGTCCAAACCGTATATTTTCTCTTGTACAGTTTTATAGAGCGTGGAAAGACGAATCCAACGAGTACCATGACCGTGCCATTTTGATCATTCAATCTCGAGATATTAGTGTTTGAATGATTTTTTAAGAAGATGTTTCATTCTTTCACAGACACGAATATCTCGAGAATGGAGGATCGAAACGGTATAGTCATTGTAGTCGTTGGATTCGACTTTTCACGGTCTACAAGGATATCTAAAAATATATATTATATAACGTATCGATTAAAAAAAATGACCTTGAGGTCTCATTGAAAAATGATTAGACATGGATATTTCGAGAACGGATGATCGAAACGGTATCGTCATTGTAGTCGTTGGACTCGTCTTCTCTTGGTCTACAAGGATATCTAAGAATATATATTATTAAGGTATCGATTTTTAAAAAATGACCTTGAGGTATCATTAAAAAATGATCAGAAGATAATATATATAATTCTGTTCGAGTGGCGGAACAATGGTTGAGTTCGATTCGATTCTCGTCGGTCGATGGGAGATCCCAACGTGATTTGCAAAAGGGGGTAGGTGCAAAAGAGAGGGGTGGGGTTGGAAAGCGAAATTAGCGTCAAGGATTAACGCGGCAGTTGCATCGAGTGCATTCACGCCGTGGGCCGGGGCCAATCGAGAAAAGTGGTCGGCGAAATGTGCAATCTGTCACGCGTGGCCATTCTTTTTTTTTTTTGCGGCACGCGAGCCGAATTTTAATTCACGAACTTCCTTTCGCCCGCCATTTTATGCCATTTTTATGGGTGGAGCGTCATCACGGTTTAATCGCGACCACGGGGTTTTTAACTTTTCAATAAATTCAATTGCTACGAAATTTGTTTGGGATCAACGTTCGAACATTGTCTAGAATTCGATTCAAGTTTTTTGAGTTTGAATGGCGCATTGAAATTGTCGGGAGAGTTGGCTGCTGCATTTTTTAAACTTTTGTATTTTTCATTTAGAGGGAAATTTAAATTTAATCTTCAAGTTTTTATTTTTTAAGATTAATACTTCGTTTTATTTGTCTATTTCTGTTTCGAGTCTCAACGTTTAGATTCAATGGACAACCTTTATGAACGCTTTTATAATCCGTTTTTGCAGGTGGATTTTTAAAATTTAATCTACATTTTTGAAATAAATAAAACTTCGTGTATATCGACTAAATAATTTCACCTTTCAATAAACAGCTACAACAACGCAACTCCCAAAAACGTCGTCATTAAGGATCAGTAATCGACGTTTCAAATATTTCGAATTGGAATTTATATGCTAAAACTGTCGATAAATCACTCATAAATTTCAATTTTCGTGTATTCCAAAATTCATCGCGTTTCATTTCGCAACACGCGTACATAACAAGCATACACACACGTAGCCATAACATTGAAAAAGTATCGGCGCAGCTTATGAAGCTTGTAAAAACAGAGAGCTCCGTCACCAATTGTGCCGTAAATAATTCTACATGCTCATGTTCTCTTTTTCGACGTGCACTGAGCGCGATTGCAAATTAATATTAACTGCTTTTTGCGGAAATTATTTACCAATGCGTCTCCGCAAACGTTGATTTTCCGATTTCGATTATATTGGAAAACTTTTATGTTCAAATGTCGTAAAAAAACAGTTTTTTAAATAATTTATCGATCCCTTTCCAAAAAGCAAATTAATTGTATTTTATTTATCTGATTCATTTTGTCCTATCTTGTTCCTTTATTTTTAAATGAATTTCGCTTAAACATAATTGTAAACATCTGTTTATAAATATATATTTTTTAATAAATATATATATTACGTTTATATATTACGCAAACATCTGTTTTTTTCTTGGATATTGTTGTAGAGTTTTGAGCATGTGAATAAGATACAGACCTAACCTATACCCTACATTTCAGATACGAATATCTCGAAACTGAATAATCGTAACAGTATGGTCATTATACTCGTTGAAATCATCTTGTCAAGCTCTACAACGACATCAAAGAGAAAAGCAAGAATTCGTTAAAAAAACATTTCGAGGTATGCAAATCAACAGAGCGGATCGTTTAATTTAATTCAACGAGTTAGTACTCACCCAGCATGAAGGAACATATAGAACGCGAACCTCCAGAGCTCCAGACGTTTGTCCGGTCTGTAAATGAAGACACTATCGATTGGTACCGGACCCGACGGATTCACTTCTCCCATAGCCACTGTGTAATACGTGAAAAAGCCCAGCTGAAAGAAACGGAGAATCCAAAATTATTAACACAAATCGTGTAGTTTACAGTTTCTTAGAGTGCAAGCAAATTCGTAAATGGATTAATAAAACTGCCATTCACCTTTAGCTTCAAAAATAAAATATAAACTAAACTTTTCCTTTGTCGATTGTATGTTTAAAGTTAATGTTCTTGGCGCACTGGTTCGATCAATTTAATTTTTTTAATTATTTAACGTCGCTTTTTTTTTAATTCTTACGTGAAAATTATTTCAATTATTTTTTAGAATAATTATTAAAATAATTATTTTATTATATATAGTTATTGTATAATTGTAGTGATTTATTTTGTTTTTTAATAATTCACAGACGCAATCACTATTTTCTTGAAAAGGGTCTAAATCAAGACCGAAACGTCGAAATTAATATACCGCAAAATTGCTTTCAATTAAATTGATCGAACCAGTGCGCCAAGAACGTCAACTTTGTTTTCTGTTAATACGATGTTCGAAATTGACAATTTCCAATATGGTCGCTTCCATCGCGTTTATCTTGGCAATAATGTAGCGTTTGAAGTCTCGGATAGGGTAACCGGTTTATTGATGTGCCTTTGCACCACAAAAACTTTCACATTTCCATTTCTTGCAATTAAGCGTTCACCGAATTTCGACCGCGACAACTCCATAACTTCAACACAACTGAATAACTTTAACACGGTCTTCAATCGAATATCACTCCGTCGCGATCGATGGCGAACATTCAACTAACCAAATGTCAGTGCCGGATTAAGTCTCGAGTAGCAAATGCTACGGGCTCTGCACATGCAGCAGAGAATTAACCTAAAATTTGATCGATACCGTTCCCAGATATTTTTGCTAAAAAAAAGGTCATCCATCGTGTTTTTGCAGCGTTCCTATTGACGGACCCTTTATATTCTTAACATAAACAACTGAAATGAATGAAAAACATTAGTCCAGTCATTTGGTTCGAAAACAGAGGTTACCTGGAAAGTTTTCCCAGAGTTTTGAAAATGATTAATTTTAGAAATTTCGATGTGCTCTTCCCGAATTTCAACTTTGCCACTCGCGCCGCCATATTGGATTCTTCCAATTTAATATTATTTGAGGTTAATATTGAATTTTCATATGATATAAAAAATTATATACTGGTTATTTTATTAAAAAAGTTTAATATTATTTGAGGTTAATATTAAATTTTCATATAAAAAAATATATACTGGATATTTTTTATTTAAAAAATTTCATATTATTTGAAGTTAATATTGAATTTTCATATAAAAAATTATATACTGGTTATTTTATTAAAAAAATTAAATATTATTTGAGATTAATATTAAATTTTCATATAAAAAATTATATACTGGTTATTTTTTATTAAAAAAAATTTAATATTATTTGAAGTTAATATTGAATTTTCATATAAAAAAATTATATAGCGCCTAATAGAAATTTTTTGACAATATCTCCTTTCTCAGACTCATTTTACGATAAAAACAATTCTACACAAAATTAAACTAGAGAAAATTTCCTACAATTTAGGTAATAACATTTTTGTTTTGTTAAATCAATAGTTTGTGCGTACGAGCGACGCAAAGTGTACTTCAACATGCGTTTTGGCTAAAAAAACTCATTTCCAAACCTCCTTGAGGTAGAATTAGTCTAGTCAATTGATTCCAAAAAAAAGTTACCTGGAAAGTTTTCCGGGAGTTTTGAAAATGGTAATTTTATAGATTTCGATGTGCTCTGTCCAAATTTCAACTTTGCCACCTCGTATCTTCGCCACTCGCGCCGCCATATTTTTCGTAAATACACGAAACACACGTGTTGGTGTAGATGAATAATAAGTCAGCGCCCAGGCTCGAATTAAGTCGGATTTCCAGCGCAAAAAATGTTGAAACTCTATCGTTCCATAGTATTTCCGAGTGGTGGTAACGGGGTTGGGACCGTAATAAGGTACGCGAGTGACAGACGGCATGGTTGGGACATTTATTACGTCATAATGATCCGGACTTCCGGGTTTCCGAGTGAATGTAAGTGACGGCGGGGGTGAGAGAGGAAGAGAGAGGCAGAGAGAGAGAAGGGGCGGGGTTCGGTGGTTGTGCGTGCAGCATTACGGCAGTGGTTGAGCGTGAATGGTCAATATAAATCAAGCTTTGTAATATCGTGTCGACGCCGCTGCGCCGGCGACGCTTAGGCATATTGTTTCTGAAAACCAGAGGAACGCCGTGCTCCCGGCCGCTGTTGTTTTCCACGAAGAGCGGCAATTATATTGATCATTCTAATATCCAAACCACTGAGAATTGAACGTGACATATGCAATTACGTATACAGTTATGTACAGATGTTATTCTTCGAGCTCTTACCGCTGGCGAAGAGGGTAGCGCGTGGACAAAAGTTGCTGGAACATCACGGTTCCTATTAATTTTTTAAAGAAACTTCCACGGATATGTGCGCGACTCTTTTGCGATTAAAATGATACCAAACACGACGCGATTCTGACCGTATTTGTTCGTTTGGTACGCGATATAGTGTTACCTCTGCCATCCGAACTGTGAATATTATCGACAAAAACACAAACTGCAGGAGAAACGAATTTAGCGTTGAAACCGGCAAATCCATTACCTTTTGCTGGATTTCATCGCATATGGGAATATTGTAAGAAAATGTACCGTGTTGCTAATGACCTTTGATGTTAAAGCAACATTAAATAAATAAATAAATAAATAAAAAAAATATATCAAAGATACTAAGATGTACAAAATATTGTAAGAAAATGTACCGTGTTGCTAATGACCTTTGATGTTAAAGCAACATTAAATAAATAAATAAAAAAATATATCAAAGATACTAAGATGTACAAAATATTGTAAGAAAATGTACCGTGTTGCTAATGACCTTTGATGTTAAAGCAACATTAAATAAATAAATAAAAAAATTTATAAAAAATACTAAGATGTACAAAATATTGTAAGAAAATGTACCGTGTTGTTAATGACCTTTGATGTTAAAGCAACATTAAATAAATAAATAAAAAAAAAATTTAGCGTTACGGGTACATTATTTACACTAAAATTATGAAGAGTACGATTCAATTCCAATGTCCGTTTACTTTTGTGCACGGATCCACAGGATTCTTACAGAATGGTGACATCAAGGACACATCTGCAACCGTGTATAAATCCCTGTTTACAGAAGCGATCCCTATTCCAGGCTTCAATCAGCCGGTATCAGGTGGGTCGGAACCCACCTTGATAAACTGTAGGTCCCTATAAAATAAATAAAATAAAAAGGCTTAAATCAGCTTAGCACGTTTCTATTTCAGATAGTACCTTGCTAATTAGGGGTGCTGGGTAACATTAGCCAACTTATCGGCGGCGTTTCGTTATTATCCTGGCCGCGGTACATCTTTCAATTAAGTCCCTTTAATTGCTAGCTAGCTGGCTGGAGGTGCAGGGTGTGCAGGTCCTTTAATTCCGAGGAGCGCGTGACTGTCATGGCAGCGTTCCTTTGTGCTAATGGAACAGAGAAATTCGCGGGACCGTGCTGCTCCACGCCGGCTACTACCCTGACGATAGAGAGAGGGAGGAAGGGACGGAGGGAAAGAGAGAGCGAGAGAGAGGAGGGAGAGAAGAGGTCTAAGGGGTAGTCGGCGTGCACAGAGAAGAGAGGCGTGTCTTTCATCCCCGTTTGAAAAAGGAGGGGTGGCCGGGTTAACGGATGGCAAGAAATGAAAACGGAGAGTCAAAGATAAATAACGGGAGAAAGAATCAAACGACGACGGAGGCAACGGCGACGATAGAAAACGAAGAACCGTGGAACGCAAAGGAGGACGAGGGATATAGAGCGAACGTTTAAAGACAGACGTCTACCGGGCTGGCTAGGGACGCGAAAGAGTTCAGTAATTCTGCGCAACGTCGCATAAATACAGAGCTGCCGGGCTCTGAGGATCGAAGATGCTACCGAGAGATAGTCCTTCCTGAACTGGGAAAGAGAAGTGCCCTGGTGTACGTGTGTTTGTATAGGTTAGGAGGATGAGACGTGTGCAGTTTTGAGGGTTGCCAGGGTAGCGTAGGGATTGCCAAAGAAGTTGCAGAAGTTGTATCGTTATGAGGAAAGGTCAAGAACCTTTGTTGTCCAGTCTGCCTTTGAAAAATCCAGATTGTTCAGGGTGAACCTAACCCAGACCTAGATGGTTCAGTTGGGCAATAGTTTATGGTGGTTTGTTAGGTTGAATTTGATTTTTAATACTGATTAATAAACTGTGAGAAATGTTTTCAAAGAAACAGACCCTATAATGAGTCCAGGATGTACCCAGATGACTCAACATAAACCTTGAACGAACTTAGGTGGTGCAAGACAAATATGAATTGTTTAAGATGAACTCAGAATGATTTTAACTGAACCAGTAGGTTAGGAGGATGAGACGTCTGCAGTTTTGAGGGTTGCCAGGGTAGTGTAGGGATTGCCAAAGAAGTTGCAGAAGTTGTATCGTTATGAGGAAAGATCAAGAACCTTTGTTGTCCAGTCTGCCTTTGAAAAATCCAGATTGTTCAGGGTGAACCTAACCCAGACCTAGATGGTTCAGTTGGGCAATAGTTTATGGCGGTTTGTTAGGTTGAATTTGATTTTTAATACTGATTAATAAACTGTGAGAAATGCTTTCAAAGAAACAGACCCTAGGTGGTTCTAGGTGGAACCTATAATGAGTCCAGGATGTACCCACATAGCTCATGATAAACCTTGAATGAAGTTAGGTGGTTCAAGACAAATATGAATTGTTTAGGATGAACCCACAACGATTCTAACTGAACCGGTAGGTTAGGAGGATGAGACAGTTGGAATTTTGAGGGTTGGTAAGTGTAGGGGTTGTCAAAGAGGTTCTAGCCATCTTTCCGAGAAAAAATTGAGAACCTTTACCTGTCTGTGAAAAATCCAAATTGTTCAGGGTGAACTTAACCCAGACTTAGATGGTTCAGTTGTGTAATAGTTTATGATGGTTTGTTAGGTTAAATTTGAAGTTTGATTTTTAATACTGATTAATAAACTGTGGGAAATGCTTTCAAAGAAACAGACCCTAGGTGGTTCAGGATGAACCTATAATGAGTCCAGGTTGTACCCAGATGGTTCAAGACAAATATGAATTGTGTAGAATGAACCCAGAATGATTCCAACTGAACCGGTAGATTAGGAGGATGAGACAGTTGGAATTTTGAGGGTTGGTAAGTGTAGGGGTTATCAAAGAGGTTCTAGCCATCTTTCCGAGGAAAAATTGAGAACCTTTGTTGACCAGGCTGCTTTTCGTCAGAGGTATCGTACAAAGTAATCCCCTCGTGTCGATTGATGATGCTTGAGGATTTTGAGCACTTGTGTACTCTGAGGGTTCCAGGATATAGGACCATGCATTGATGTTACCACTTGCTGAGACTCTTTTGATGCTGGGTTAAGATCGTGGTGGTTGATGGACTGTTTCTCACGATATGCAAAAGGGAGCTACGCTTGTTGGACGTGTAGCTTGGCAACCGGTGGCTCAAGATAGTTAAAATTGTGTACATAACCGATGATACAATTTCGTCGGAGCTCTCACGGAGAAGATAAAAATGAAAAATATTTGATGCATCATCCTCGCGGCATTCCTCGCTTGCCTCCATTCGTTTCTGAGTTACGGAAACACGAATCGTCAAATCGCCTAGAAATTTTGCATGCATCTACCCTAATAGCTGGGATTACCATACGAACCCGAATCAGTTTCCCAAATTATAATCACACCGACGGAATTGCATTTAATCACATGCTCCGTCCTATAACAACATTAGCAAGTTTCCACGCATTGCTCACGAATATCTCCCGCACATCTCGAACACACGACGAACATAGAATTCGTCCCTTGTCCGGCATCGTTCGAGCAATTATTTGAAAGAACATGTCGCTGTTCCAACGCGACACTGTCGAAAGTTCCGCGCAATTTTGTCTGGGAGAAAAAGTGACCGAAACGTTCTCAGTTATGTCGACTGTGAACAACATGCAAATGATCGCGCTTGACTTAATACGCGAAGGAGGAAAGAGGCGTCGTCGTCTATATGTATATTCCCCGATGCGAGTGTTCGCTGGGAAAGTGCAGCCACGTTGCACCGGCGCGGCGTGCAGCCCGTATAATGCACATCGATGCACGATGCGTCGGAGCGCGTTGGACACGAAACCGGGGACCGCTATTCACTGGGACAGCTATTATGTGGGAGAGAGCATGCCGTAAGAACCGTCTAGGCAATCGTCATCGGCTCAAGGAATGAGTTGTGAGTGTGTATGTGCTACCGTTAGCCGAAGGTGGATGCGCCTTAGCGATGCACACGGTGTCCTACGGCGCATCGGGCAAATAATTCCACGGTGCACCGATGGGAAACCTATTTGTCATCCAACGTTCATTTATAACTGATTCCTAATCGTGATTCTATACTGTGTTTTAGTGTACAATTGAATGTCGCATTTTTTCGTCTACATTCTTGTAGAGCATGAGAAGACGAATCCAACGAGTACCATGACCATGACATTTCGATCATTGTATCTCGAGATATTTGTGTCTGAAAAAATTTGTCTTGCAAATACTTTATGTATTCGGCTACAGATACAGTATTTTATGCGTAAATGTCCCAAAAGTCTGAGCCATAAAAGTCCCTGATCTATCCCCACTACTGCGGGGTATACCTCCTTGAGGGGCCAAGAAGCTCGAGAGGCCTCGGTCGTCGAGAAATATGATATCATGCGGCTCGGGTGTCTCGGTGAGACTGCCTAATCAGAATTTCTAACTTCCTTATTTTTCATTATTTTTTTATGGAACTTCAAGTTCCATATTTGTGGCATTTTTCTGATTAAAATCATACCAAATATGATATAATTCCGATGACATTTACTTGTGTAATTTACTTGTGTAGTTGTCTATTACACAAGTAAATATCATCGGAATTATATCATATTTGGTATGATTTTAATCAGAAAAATGCCACAAATATGGAACTTGAAGTTCCATAAAAAAAATAATGAAAGATAAGGAAGTTAGAAATTCTGATCACATTGTGTTTACACTTGGGTGTTTATCTCGGCGACCAAGGCTTCTCGAGCTCGGCTGTCCTTCTCTACGTTCGGCAACAGTCAAAGAATAGTGTCCCTGATGCATATATGTCCCTCGGCAGACCCGTCCTAGGGACTTATATACATAAAATACTGTATATGGGGAATGAATGATTGAAATGGTGTGATCATTGTACTCGTTGGATTCGTCTTCTCATGCTCTATGGGAATATCGAGAAATTCCATTGAAAGCAATACTAATGTAGAATCATTTCTCTCTTCGCTCAATTCACATCGAGATCCAACTGGTTTTCGAGCGGAATGATTTTTCCTCTTTCGAAAAATATGGTTGCATGGGGAATAAGTGGGGTTGAACAACAGCCGCGCAAAGAAAGAAGAGAAAGCTTGCACGGAATATGAGCAGCACCCCTTATTAAGGTCCATTAGCCAGTGTTTTGTGTAATTGCTTCATTTTTTTCGTCGGGGGACGAGGGACAGGGGACATGCTCTTAGAAGGCTCGGGGGACTTTTCAGGATTTTTTTCAGAATTGAAGTGCATGGCCAGCCGAATTCTGGGACGACGCAACCCTCGTGGAGACTGTTCTTTTTTGTCATTTTCCATTCTCTCTTTCCCACGATGAACGATAATGGTGTAACGACGCCACCGCGCGTTCCAGGATTATGCCTTGGACCTCTTGTAACGAGAATGCATACGCGTACGTGATTCCATGGAAATGCGAGATACTGCCAGTGCTGGATTTTTGCACTGGAGAATTCGTCATCGCGAATTACGCTGACACACGTGGCTGTCATACATTTTGTTGTTAGCATCCCATATTGACATTGTCACAACAGTATTAGCATAGTAGTTGCTTTTTTCATATCATTTAAAAAAACAACTCCAACGAATATAATGATTATACCATTTCGATTATTTAGTCTCCAGATATTTGTGTCTGAAAGGTAAGGTATAGGTTAGGTCTGTATCTTATGTTTCAGACAAGGATATCTCAAAAGAGAATGATCGTAACGATATTGTACTAAATCGATTCGCATGCTCAAAACTCTAAAACAATATCCAAGATAAAATTGGATTTTTTAAAATCATTTTAAAAAATTTCTTTCAGACACAAATATCTCGAGATTGCATGATCCTAACAGTACGGTCATTATACTCGTTCAATTCGTCTTTTCATGCTCTACAATCAACAACCACGACGATAGTAAAAGGTTCATAAAAAATATATTCTTGATGAGCAAAATTCGTTCCACCATTACGTACGACTCGAGACAGTATAATGTCGACCTGTATTAAGAAAGAACGCGTTCGCGGAAGCTTTTGCAGAAATATTTCCAGCATGCTTTCCCATGGTATTTTTATTTACGTAATTTCGCGATATTAATTAAGCGTAGAAATCGCCGCCGGTCGTTCACACGATTTTTCTGTAAACCGTGATACTGTACGCGCGATCGCCGAGCTGCAAATATGAAACCTTTCCAATGAATAAATCAAAGAGTCGCTGTGCATCAGTAAATATAGGATGAGAACGAATTAAACTCATGAAATTACATGAAGCTATAATTAAGTCCATAAAAAGAGCCGCTAGAATTAATCGCCGCAACACAATTGCGAGCGATATTGATATTAAATATTTATATAATCGTTTGATGGGTTTCCCCTTTGACCTTCGGTGCACGGTTCCGCAATTTTTGAAACCATTGTGACCAGATATTTTTATGGCTGACGTCATTAATTATTTTAATGTATGACACGCACCCAATCATTAAAAAATAACTAATATAAATAATTCTCATACATGAAGAAGCAGTATTTAATATTTACTAAACTACAATCGATTGTTAAAATTATCAGAATCTTCCAATGTCTCGAAAGAAATTTTTATGATGGACTACATAAATCCAGCAACCTAATTGGTAATTTAATCACACTTCAATATACTAATACCGGGCATTAATTAATTATAATACCGAGATCCAGTATCACCTGTATTTCGCGACCAACGGAAACGTAGCCGAAGTATATTATCCGTCAAACACGAGATCCAAATAAATCATGCTCGCAGAGAATAATGCACACTTTTTACTGGCAGTTCGTTTGCATGCTCTTTCAATTTTCGCGGAAAATTTTCATCACCGCGAACGAGCCCCAGTGATATCGCCGTATCATAGCAGCGACATGTGAATGCTGCCGTACCTTTGGAAACTTATTATTTCTTTGTGATTTTCGAGTAGCAATGTTAATCCGCGGGACCGGCACGCTTCTTTCTCCTCGCAATTAATTAACTCCCGCCTCGAGCTCGTCGCTACATTATCCGGTGGATTTTTACTGTCATTCGATGCGCGACGGAATAATACATTTTTGCGTCCCTCTGACTGTATCTTTGGAACGAATACGAAATCCATTAACATCTGTCGTATTCACTGATATTTCGTCAAAAAGTGAAATACATACTGCGTTTTCCTTTGACATTATTGTAGAGCACGAAAAGACCAATCCAACGAGTATAATAACGATACCGTTTCGATCAATCACTCTAGACATATTTCTGATTGAAAAATTGAGTATCTTTTTGAAAAAATATTTCTAGGTTGAATTATCGAAATGACATGGTCATGGTACTCGTTGGATTCGTCTTTTTACGCTCTATAACATCGAAGAGAATATCCAAAAATTCTTCAAGTCTTATCCAAAAGTGCTTTCAGGCAATTCTATTCAGACAAGACTGATACACACGATCTTCTTTATCTGACGATAATTGCAAGTGTCTAGTTTTAAGGGAATCGAATCCCAGTACTGTTTCCACGAGTCCGAAGATAATCGAGCAGCTAGGCTCCATCGTGAATTTCCGACCTTGGTTTACGTGTCCCCATATATTCCCGAGCACATCCAATTCATCTCGTCGAGAGTGTGAACGTCATCGCCGTTGTCGTCGGCGGTTGTCGCCGACAAAAAGCCTCTTTCACGCTCCCAGGATCTCGCGCCATCTTTCTCGGCTTAGCTGCTTTTTGCGAACTATAGTCGCCGGCGGCGGGCCGCGCCAGGAGAAAACGGATGAAGTTCGATAATGCGAGAACTTCCGAAGCTCCGCACGGAGTGGAAAGCAGCCCCTCTCTGTACATATGTATATTCTGCGTATTATACATATATATACTGCTCGGCACCAACGTTTCCCGTTCTGACAATAGTTCTTTATTCCTCCGGCGGGACGGTCAAATGCTAAATTACGATCGACAAACTCGTCCCGAAGTAAACTAATAAAAACACCGCCCAGATGTCATTAAATTTTGTTTGGAACTCATCTGCCACTTGGACACTGCTAACCATTATTCTCGGCTTTGTGCGACTCGTCAAGATGAACCTGGATGGTGCATCCGAAGATGAACCTGATTGGTTCATCCGAACATGAAGCTGACTGGGTCGTCTGAACATGAACTTGGACAGTTCATCTGAATATGAACATGGATAGTTCGTCTGAACATGAACCTGGATAGTTCATGTGAACATGAACATAAACATGAACATGAACCTGGATAGGATGCTCGTAGATGGTCCAGGATGATCATAATTGGTTGAGGATGCTCGTAGATGGTCCAGGATGATCACAATTGGTTGAGGATGATCGTAGATGGTCCAGGATGATCATATTTGGTTGAGGATGCTCGTAGATGGTCCAGGATGATCATAATTGGTTGAGGATGCTCGTAGATGGTCCAGGATGATCATAATTGGTTGAGGATGATCGTAATAGGTTGAGGATGATCGTAATTGGTTCAGGATGATCGTAGATGGTCCAGGATGATCATAAATGGTTGAGGATGATCATAATTGGTTGAGGATAATCGTAGATGCTTGAGGATGATTGTAGATGCTTGAGGATGATCATAGATGCTTGAGGATGATCATAGATGCTTGAGGATGATCGTAGATGGTTCAGTATGATCGTAGATGGTTCAGGATGATCGTAGATGGTTCAAGATGATCGTAGATGGTTCAGGATGATCGTAGATGGTCCAGGATGATCATAATTGGTTGAGGATGATTGTAGATGGTCCAGGATGATCATAATTGGTTCAGGATGATCGTAATAGATTGAGGATGATCGTAATTGGTTCAGGATGATCGTAGATGGTCCAGGATGATCATAAATGGTTGAGGATGATCATAATTGGTTGAGGATAATCGTAGATGCTTGAGGATGATTGTAGATGCTTGAGGATAATCGTAGATGCTTGAGGATGATCGGAGATGGTTCAGTATGATCGTAGATGGTTGAGGATGATTGTAGATGGTCCAGGATGATCATAATTGATTGAGGATGATCGTAGATGGTCCAGGATGATCATAATTGGTTGAGGATGATCGTAATAGTCTGAGGATGATCGTAGATGGCCCAGGACGATCATGGATTGTTCATGATGAGCGTAGATAGTGCATGATGTACCCAGAGACTCTTCAGGAAGATTTGAGGAACAGTTTCCAAGGTCCGTTGGCCGCGATTCCTCGTTTCCCTCGGTCGGAAATCTGTATAGTATTTCCGTCGGCGGAGTCCGCTCGCATTAATCAGCAGGCGAAGGCAGACACGCACGGTTGGCAGTGACGTGACTGGTCATAAATCGTCGATTCGAGAGCAAACGCGATTACACGGCGACGATTATCGGGAGATTCCCCGACATCGACGCGCTCCTCAGGCCGCATCCATCGCCCGCCGCGATCCTATAAATGCATAAATCCTGCTAATACCCCACATCCGCACCCCCAGACGCACACGCTGACGAAGGAGAAATCCTGGAGGCCGTGGCCGAAATATATCGCCGGGATCGACGGACCGAACGAGAATATTATTCCCGCGAACGGGTTTCTCGCGGCGCTTCCGGTTCGACTTCCTGGGAACCGACCGCCATTTTCTTTTCGGCTGAGGACCTCGAAAATGGTAGGATACTTCACCGAGTATATCTTCGAACACTCGGTTGGCAGAGAATGTGGATATTTCAGAGTTCGGATAGTAGAGGTTGGGTGATAACGCGTATCGCACACGTAAATACAATCCGAATTGTGTCGTGTTTGGTATCATTTTAAACGGGAAAGTTTAAGGAATATGCTTGTCGATGTTTTATTAAAATACAGTTATGAACAGAGATGTTATGGCACGGAATTAGTATTGTCTCACCGATACGTTCAGCTTACTCGCTATTCTTTGTCAGGTTTCACGCTAGCGATGAGAGAATAATCTACTGGGTAAGTTAAAAATGTTAACCAGGATGCATTTACCGAGCAAATGAACTATTTATAGCTAGCTAATCCTCGGTAGAAGCTAGAATAGGCTTAAAAGAGGAAGCAAAGCACTAGACCTCATCTCGCGCAATTTGTCATGTAAATGGAAAATCCAGTGCAGCAATTTATTAATCTGCATACTCTCCAAGGACTCTCAGGTTCCGCGAGTCCCGCGGAAGCTTATGGTTGATGTCTCCGGCGCGATACCGTAGGAGGAATTTCGGGATTGGTCGTTCGAGCGCTTCCTTTTCCCGATAAAGGACGTTTGCCTTTGAGCAATTGAAAATTGAAGGCGGAGCACGGAGAGCAGCCTGGCAAACGAGATTGCCTTGTTTGCAAATCTACGCCCTCGTTGACATTATTTTCCCTCGTCGAACAACATTTCCCAGCCGAGGCGACGGACAAATTGGGGATAATCAACGCAAACGCGCCAATAAAAGCGAAGAGAACTCCGAGACACCGGCCGACGTGAAAAATACTTTTTCCCTCGAACCGGTTTTATTTCCGCGAGCCAGAAGACTCTGACGCGACCCATCCTCCCGCGATTTGGTCTTAAAATTCAGTTCCAACACGGTAAAACGAAGAAGGAAGCTCGAAAAGCTATCGTCAGGAGCGCGAGCGCGCGCGCGATGTAATATTGTTAGGTATGCAAATTAAACCATTCAAAGGCCCTGATGAACTTCCGTGAGTTCTGGCCGAGCTTGGAAAAAAGGAGAGCTGTCGACGAAGTTGGGGAAATGGGCTGCGGATGGGGAAAGGCGAACTTCTCGCTCGATTTTCTACGGTCACCGCTCGAGCGTATTGCTCCGTTCAGGATTCGAAATTCCCGCGCCGAACACCTTCCGATAACATGGCGGCGTGGTCCGCTACCGGTATTTTATGGGGTTCCATGGAAATCGCTGACGCAACTTTCCCAACATGGTTTTTATCGACAACATTTAACCGACAACGATTTTAGATTAGTTGTCGGTCAAATCTGGTGCCGATAAAAACTGTGTCTGGTATTTACGCGTGTAATACGTGATATAGTACAAGCTCTACTATCCGAACACCGAATGTATTCATTTTTTCTAGCAATTGTGAAAAATTGATTGACAAAATCATGGACAAGAAGATCATGAATTTTCTACCTTCGGCTGATTGCAATCGCCAGACTGTGAACACCCGACAAGCAGAAAAATTTCGCTACTTTCACCCTGACTGTTGCACCCGCAGGAAATATTAGGCATCACGGATTGCGTGCACGTTGCACGGGGTGCAACGGTGTTTCGCATGCACCGCTAATGTCCCGTGAACGGCCGCCGATGGATTATCTTGACCGTTGCAATAATTTCCGGAGCGCATGGCGCGGGCGACTCGAAGCTTAGGCTCGGCGGCGTTGTTTATTGTAAACCGACGAATATGCAGGATTTATTCTTTCATCGGCCGTGCGAGCCTACGGTGGATCAAAATTCCCATCGGACAGCTTAAACACCGATCCCGTTTCCAGAAATATTTTTTTTCCCCACGCGACTCCGGTAATCCACCTGTCGTGATCCGCCGCGATCAATTCCGATCTTTGTGTCGTCGTGTAATCAATTGTAATCAAATCTGATTCTGGTTCAACCGTGTACGCCGCGTGTTTCCCTTCTCTCTCGTTTTTTTTTCTCGCGGCGATTTAAAATTCGATTTATCTCGCAGATTTTTCGCTTTCGGTAACCGAACAGCAATTTTTGCTGGAAGCGATAAAAATTTGGTTGTAAAAAAGGAAATTAAAAGCTGACTTCGTCCGAAGCTCCCATTGGAAATCAGCGCAACAGGTGACTGTTATTAAACGGTATAATTATTTATAATCGAATTATGTGGCAGAAATTGATCCAAAAATTCGAGTAAATATAACTTCGAAAGAGAGCTAGAGCGAAACATGACGTCGACGCTAAGAAATATTGTAAATATGTTTTTAGGAATTGTTTAAAATTACAGTCCGTATTTTCCGTCGGAATTCGCTTCTCGCGCACGGTCGTATTTATTTGTAATCAACGAAAACGTCCACGAATGCGATTCGAACGAGTAGCTGTTTTCATTAAAAAATATGAAAAGCCTCGTTTAAAGAGGACGAAATTGATGGAAATTTCAATCTCCCGGTAATAAACATGAAATATTAAACAGAATGCGTAAACCTTCAGTTCCACCTTCTCTTTACATTATCGTGACAAGCATCCTTGAAGCAATCGCGCGAAACCGAACGGTGGAAATAAACATTTCCCGTTGCAACAAAATTATTTTCATACTTTACGAATTCGAGTAGATATTTTTTGAAATTGTTCCATAGCCTCAAAGTGGATTAAACGTGTATCGAACGCGGTTCCCTTTTACTTATTAAATCAGTCGCGGCAAATGGGGGTGTTTGTTTAGCGGCACAATCGGCTAATGAATATTCTTATTCGCTGGTCGACGCCGATGTACAATTCGATTGCTTCCGATTACCGTAAAGTCCTGACTACTCGGCTAAACGCATTCAATATGCGGCTATTAGGTCTGACCATTGAACGCACTCGACTACTGCGAAAGCCGATTCACCGAGTCTGGCCGCAGCATCGGCACTAACTACTGTATCAATGGGAACGCTCGCCCGGCAACTATTTCTCTGATTGTATCGATTGTTATTTTAATAATGCCGGGTTAACGAGCTCGTTGCTCGGGCTACACCTACCTCTTGTCCGGCGATAGTCTGACCGTGGCTGAATGATCTTGCAAGTCCCAATTATAATCATTTTATTCCTCCAAGATTCCTTAAAATAGTGTTGCAAATATCGTTGACCAACAACTGACTTTTTAATTCTTTAATTCTTTAATACGTTTCTGCATTGTGCACCGCCTACATTAAATATCTCCTCCCATTTTCACTCCTTAGCGCCGCCCATCTACATAACTCCTCCTACCAGGTTCTCTTCTTTCATTTTCTTTTCATATCTTCACTCATTAATTTTCTTTGTCTCTTCCCATCGACCCGCCCACCTCCTATTTGACACCCGTGACAATTTCTAAGCAAGAGTTCTTCCACTTTCCTTAACTACTTGTTTTCTCTATCTAGTGTTTTGTCACTCATCCGTCCCATTGGCCCCACCCAATTATCTTCTACAACTCCCTATCCCCGCCCATCAATTTCCCAACGCTCTTACAATCTCATTCATCAATCTCCTCGCACTAATTTCCCCATATCTACATCTCTTCCCTCACTCCATTCATTCCTTTCGCAAGACCCACCCAGAAGCAATAATCCCGCCCACTCCACTCGCTCCTCTCCCTATCGCGACCGTGTCAACGTTCAATCTACCCTACTAAAAATTATCAAAGCCCACGTCACTCACCAGGAGACTCTCAAAGCTAATCTAAACCACACGAGCACACCAGGAAATAAACATACAGCTATCATATTTTCCTCGGGATGATGAGCGAGAGTCCGCACAAACGGCTCGCGCGCCACTTCTGTTAGCCCCAGCTCTCAAACCGCAAAATTCAGCAGCTCGGCGTTTGTAGGATTTGTCCGACTCGAGATTAGAGAAATGGCAGAAAGGGAAAGCGGGACTGGGCGGGGCCGGGGCGCGGGGAGGCGGGCGATAGGTGGTGGGCGGGGGTAGTGGCCACTCTCGCGCGCACAGTCCGCAACTGAAAACGGTTTAACGCGATCTCGTGCAAATTTGTATGCGGGCAAGTTTATATGGTACCCGAGTCGCGCGTTACTTCTGCCCACCCCAACGTACCAACCCCCCTCCTCCTGCCCTACCCACACCGCCCACTTTGGTCACCGACGCTCCTTTCTCTCCTCTTCGCTCGTCGATTTCCTCTCCGCCCCCTTTCGTCGGGTCAATATTGCTCTCAGGTGGACGTGCAAACAGCATCGTGCGTACAACGCGTTTCTGCACGTACTGGGTGTACCACTTAACTGTCACCACAGTTTCCCAGACGATGTCCGACGAGAACACGTTCCGAAGAAAGGCTAACCTGTCGCCAATTGGCTACGAATTGGAGCGAATAAATTTTTCTTTATCATACTTCATCTCTTTTTTAAATGGCAATAACACTTGAGTGACAATTATCACTAGACTGCGGATTTTTATGCAACATGAAAAATAAATTAAATAAAAATTCATTTTATTCTCTAATATAGTTTCTTTACGTTGATTTCAGATTTTTTTTTATATATTTCACTTAATTAATTTCTTGATACTCCAAACAGGTGTAACTAATTTTTTTATGTACACAATATGGTCGTCTTGACTTCTCAAATGATCTACTGCCATTATGCGAACTGTATTGTATGTATATCTCAACTGTTCTATTAAATGGCGCTATTAGCATCACTTAAGTGGCATCTATTATTCCCTGTACAGGTATAATTAATGCGCTGCTATATTAATTAGCGACAGGAAAATGGACCGAAATGTGCCGGCTACGTTTCGGCGACTCTTAACCGGAACACCCGGTATAAACGGCAGACGCGCACTCGTGTTTGTTAGCAACATAGCTACACGTATGTCACGCGGCCCGAATAGTTCATATACTATTTCGCCAGGGATTATTAGATTTTTCGAAGCTCCACGGTCCTTTCGATCGGGATTCCCAGGCAGCCAGCACGTTTTTGACGCGGTAAGGTCCGCCGGTCGGTTTACAATTTTCCAACGGCGTATTCGAAAATGTTTGATCGTGTTTCTAGAGAGGAATCAACGGATTAATGAACCGTTCCAACGCGGATTGTTGTTTCTATGAAGAATTTTTCACAGTTTTGCCTAGATTTAATCTGCTTTCACAGGATTCCAACGATTTACTCTGTCGAATGTGTGTCGAAAATCAGTCTCAAACGTTTCCGCAATTATCCAATTTTTCGATAGTCAGTTATCACGCGAATGTTATCGTTAACATACTCCTGACTCTATTCCGATTGAAACGATACCAAACATGACACAATTTCGTTTCAAACCTCTACTATCCGAACTAGTACATCGACCACATAATTCGGATAAGAACGTTTGTAAAAAAAGTAAGTAAGGACGATTCGATAATAGTTACTTATTGATTTATTTTGCGTTCTTTATGTTTTATAATTTGCGTTATATATGTTAAATGAGACAATTTAATTAATTGTATTCAAGATAATTGGAATTAAACGTTAAACTATTGTGTTCATAACTTAATACATGTATAAAGCACGTACACTCGAGCAAAGAAAGAGTACAGTTGAGATCAGTTCGGATGGTAGAGGTTCAACTAAATCGTGGATTAAACGGGCAAACAAGCTTCGAACTATGTCGTGTTTGTACTTGTTTTAATCAGGAATGTATCGCGAATATGTTGGTGAAAAGTTCATTACGAAACAATGAAAACCAAGAAATTTTTCTCGACAGTCCAAGACTGAAATATGTTTCAAAAATCAAACGCTGAAGTGGCAAATAAAATCCTAACGATGCCAGCAACAAATCACCGATTCCCTCGGCAAATTGGACGGCGTCTGTCCACTTTCAATCAGTATGACACGGAGGGACCATCGCATTAGGCAATCGGCAGAGGATCGGCGCGTTACAACGGAACGACATCGGCAAAACCAATAGCGATCTCCGCGGCGGTCGTTGCGCGAATCCCGTCACGTGCCGGGAAATATAAAACAAGGACGGTACAGCCGAGAAGGGTAAAAAAGGGGTAGGAATACTGTCGATATAAAAACGAATTACGATCAGCCTTATTTCTGCCGGCATCCTTACCCGAGAAAAAGATAAAGGCGCGCTCGAATAAAGAGTAGTCTGGGGGCCAAGATATCTGCATGAAAGAGGGTGGAGGAGTTTTCCCGGCCTCAGGTGCATCGTACGTCGCCTCGAATAGCTTCCGTAGGCCTCCGCGTTCCCGGTGCCGCGACCAATATCCACCGACCTGGCCGTTTTCCCTTCTCGATTGAGTCAGGCTGGGACGCGTTATCGTAAAATTAGTATCGCCACGAGGCTCCTCGAGAAAATTTCGATTCCCCGCATCCACCCAGGAAGATCGCACGACTGTCTGTGGGGCGTCCTCTGTTGCTGTTGTTAGGCGGCACGCATAGAAATAGCAGACTTTAACCTACTTGCCCTCTGTTTAGCGATTTAAGCGACGCACAGTGGGCCGATCGAAAAATTTAGGGACATTAGTGCATCACCGTTTGAGATATTGAAATGAGGTTTCAACTAAAAAATATTATAAAATAATCTCTTTCGAATAATACGTGTTAGAATATATTTTTTCTTTAATTTGTTAGTTATTTTTATAAATTTTTATGTAGTTGTTGAATCGGTTGCTTTCCTTAACCCCTTAACCTACAACTACGGGCATAGCCCGTGTACGATGACCGGGCCTAACGTAAATAATACGGGTTGCGCGAACTTGTTTACGTTTCTTCGTCACGTTCCCGGCCCAAAGTTCTCGAACGTAAATCGTAGGTTAAGGGGTTAAGAAAAGAAACAATTTTTTACAATTTTTAGAGTTCTTAGGTTGCCTCGCTGCTTCACAACAACAACGACATTGTCCGCTTTAAACAACTATATTGTTGGTAGTCGGACGATATCGGAAATGATTCTCGTACGGTTATTTACCGAAAATATTCCTCTTTATTAGAGCCTGCAAAGTTTTGGGGAAAAAAGATATCCTTTGAATTATTTTTTAAATATATTATTATTAGTTATTGGTCCATTGACACCATGCACATTACGTAAATATTTTTTTGCATCGCAATAACCTTATTTAAACGGACCTCCCGGTATATTTTTTCAGAATTCCACTCGAGTAGAAAATTGTAGAAATATTGAATTCCCGCTGGTAATCGCGTTCAGGATGAAATTTCGCGATTCGGAGTTCTCGTGCCCAGAGCTCCCCTAAGCGATTTCTCGCGGATTACTCCCCATTATCGCGAAACAATCGGACCGGTTCGATCGCGATTCCGATCTATCCGAGCCAGTGCGATGATAATGGCGCGCGAAATATTATACATCTGCGGAGAGAGTAATAACGTTATTGCATCGAATGCGACGTAATTTGATAATTCGCGGGAGCCGGTCCTCTCAATGGCCAATAGCGTTAATGGATTACATTGCCGGCTGCGGTAATTCGCAACCCTGTACACGACATAACTGCCTCCGTAACGCGTTTCTGCGGGTGTAACGGCCGGCCAAGAAATTTTCTCTCGACCGCCCGGAAAACTTTTACATCCGTGTTTTCCGCCTTTATATTCTACAAGCATATCTTTGGAAAACACCACCATTGGTTTTATTATTTTTAGAACCATTACGAATCATATAAACATCTTTTAGTTTATAATTTAATTCAACGAAATGTCGTTGTAAACACTCATGTATTATTCGCCCCATCTTCCCGATTAAAATGAGACCAAACACGACGCTGTTTGTTTAATTCACAATTAACATTTTACCTAAGCCTGTCAATAAGATTTTTAATAATCGTTTTTATATAAATTATTATATATAAATAATATAAATTGTATAAATTAATTATTAATTGTGCAGCACAAATAGATCTCAGTTGAGATCTGAAATGCTTAATAAATAAAAAAAAAGAAAGAAAAATAGGAGAAACGTTGATAATCTATAATTGAAAAATTAATAAGATAGGTCCAACTGTACATTGTTAAAGAGCTTGATTAGTGATTTTGTAAGCAAATTGTCAAGTCAATACCTTTTTGAGTTCAGAACTAACAGATTTCATACTTTGATCCGTTGACTTTGAGACTTTCCAAAAGAAAAAATAAAATTGTATACCAGAATGATAAAGCTGGAAATGAAATGTAATTTTTGCAGATTCATGTCCGACGCAGAGAATTTGCATAAACGATCGCGCGCGTAACGATGAATCCGTAATGAGGAAAATATTAAACTCTTTATTAAATTGCATTTCAATTAGTTCGACTCGTCAGCGACGTCGATACAGTCGCTCCTCTCGATATGGTCCCTGTTTCGGGGCTGATAACGCGATTATAAAGAGGCCGGCCATGATTTCGCATTCGCAGTATTGATACGATTCAATGAAACTAAAACGAAATCTGATTCAGCGGACTTTTTAATTATCGATATTCCCATTGCCTCACTGCCAAAAATAGGACATTTAATTCAACTTTTATAGTAATCAATCAATTGATATACAGTGTATAAAACGTACACATAGGTACATTATATATAGTGTTTAAAAAAGTTCAGTTTTTCCAATACTTTATACATACAATGTCCACATCGCGCTTGGAAATTGATCTGAATAAAAATTGCATGAAACGTGTAAGTGAATTACACATTTATGTATTTAATGCTTCGAACCACTTTGATGTGTATTAATTATTCTTGCAGCTACCGACGCTTTAAATGTACAATTTTTCTTTGAAATCGAACTGAAAGGGTTGAAGTTAAAATTCATCTGAGTATTTATCTTTATGTAGAATTTCATCCCACCATTAACATTATTTCAACTGAATGAAAACATGAAGAAACGAAGAACAGTCGAGTAAATAAAGTGGCAAAATAATACAGCATTGAATGGCTAAAATATGAAACTCTGAGAGCAGTGGCGGTTCGAGTCAAGTGGAGGCCCCAAGCCCAAGACTATCTGTACGAGGTTAGGAATCTGTATGGCACTAGGAAAAATTATTTTATACTTTTTAGTGCGTTTTTAAAAACGTGATATTTTTAAAAATTTATTTTTATTTAAATAATTATTTTCTACTTTTTAGTCTCGTGTTAATACTTGTATCACTCTTTATTAATACTTTGTATACTCACTAAGCTTACTGTAAATTTCACCTGGTAAATAAAGCGATGATGTACTACCGATCGTCACGCGACAACGTACTATCATATACTGAGCTCTGTCGGGACGAAGTGGGTCCGTGGAGTGGGGACGAGTGCGCGCGCATAGTAAAGTAGAGAGCGTTGTCCCGCGGAGTGGGGATCGCTGAACGCGATGACGTAGTTCGCGGGGGGATGAAAAGGTAAATATTTAATTATTATTTTCTCCGAAACGGTAAGACTTTTAAAAATTTTTTTTTTAATAATGCATTGTCATCCAGCTCTGAGCCATGTATTCAATTTCAAGTCTCCAGCTCATCAGGAAATTAGTTTAAAATCAATTGCAAAATTTGTCACCGCACAGACAAACAAGAAAGCGAGCTAATAAAAACGTGATAATAAAATGGCGAAATAATATTGCGAGCTAATTGAATTCGAAAGAAGAGTAACTTCGTCGTTATCAGATCGCGCGGAGGAGGGGAGTGGGGAGTATAATCGATGGGTCGAAAGCGAAAAAGACTGTAAAAGTGGAATCAGTGTATAATGATTGATTGCGGGACACGTTCTCGGTATAATAGCGTTTACAGAGTAGAACGGTTAATATGGCGCATATCTGCAGCAATGGCGGCCGGCTCATCAGTCTTGGCCCTTATCGAGCAACAGAGGAAAAAGGAAATGGGAGAAAAAGACAAAGAGATAGACAGAAAGGGGATTCGTAAAATCCGGTAATTAAAGAAAGCTGAGAGGGAACACGGAGAACGGGGCTGTCGCTTTTCGAGCGAGAAATCTATATTAGAAAACGCCGGGGATCCATCTATCTTTCACGGAGAAAATTAAAGAAAAACATCGCCAAACAACAGAACTTTCGCCGCGGAAGAACGAGAGTCAAACGGACTATCGCGAGGAGCGTTTTGGAATCTGCATAAAAGCAATTAAACCGAAGAAAAGTAGTTCCCTGATCAAGCCGATATAGCTTATAAATAAATGTAAGAAACGCCGGAGCCCTTGGTTTTTTAATGTTTAGAATGGATTACAAAGTTATTATAATTACATACTGTTTGTATTATATATAATTACATATAACAAAAATACATATAAAGTATATGTAATAATATATAATGTAATTAATTATATAATTAAAAATTTAATTATATATATAAGTCGAGTAATTTTTAGTATTTTTTTTTTATGGTTACGTTAGTTATCGTGAAAACTCTATTTCCTAGTAACAAGATAAATGGTTATTCGGTAGCAAACTTGGTGAATAAATTCATTACAATTGCTCCTTTGATTTAATTAGATTTCGCAAAATGGGAATGACATCGTTTGCGGCTTATTGTTATTACGTTGATTATTGTTATTACGTTGATTGTTGTTATCATCCGAATGTTAATTACAGTCGGATAATGCGAACCGCAAAAGCGATCGAAACCGAAAAGAGAAATTAATTGAAATATACCTTTGCATCGATTGGCGTGATATTTCGATAGCAACCGAACACTTACCTGAAACAGACAAAACGGAATGATTATTATAAAAATTAGTCACAGAAGAATGGTATTGTTAACAGTATAAACGTCTGGCAGAAAATGTAGAAGATTGAATAGCAGTAACACTCAATGTGTGAATCGTTGAAACCATCGATGAATAAATAAATATCACAGTTTGTTTCACAACCTAAATCTCAACGTTACTGATGTAATAAATCTCAACTGAACAGCTTCCCGACTGACTTTTATTTTATCATGTCCATGAAAACATTAGAGAACGAAAAAGTAAACTTTCCACGAACTTTCCTCTCTTTCCCAAGAAAATTGCAAATTTCCATAAACCCTTGGCAGTCCGTTCATAATAAAGCGATGCATCAAAGCAGCAAAAGCCATGATTCAGGCGAACCGGCCATAACCGCGTTTGAAATTCCCGCCGCGGCGCGCCGGGGTTCGCACGCCTCCCCGCACGGCTTCCTCGAAAATGCAATCCCCGATTGATTGATGAAGTGGAGGCGAAACTTTCAGCGAGCTATAAGGGAAGAGGGGCGGCGGGAAACAATGAGGAAAAAAGCCGAGTAGAAAAATTCGTCGGGGGAGAAGCCCGAAAGAAATTGAGTGAGCCCGGCGGAGAACTTTCACCCTGACCTTTCTTCGGCAACAAACTTTCTTCTCCGGGGGAAATGGCCGGGCCACTTTCGATCGAAATTCGGTGGAACCATCGCGAAAACAAAGACCAGGCCCGAGCAAATCACATGGAAAAGAAACTGCGAGAAAGATGGCGGTCGACTCGTTCCTTCCGGTTTCTCAGAAAAACTGCGAAGATTTAATCAAAGAGACACGCGACCAAGAATAAATCGAGCTTTCTTCAACTGGGTTGTAAGGTTGCTCCTACTGGAACGTGATGGAAACACGATATGGAAAAGAAAATTTCCTCGTGAGAAAATAAGTATGTTCTCGGAACTAGGGTGTAGAATTTAAATTGGACTGACTCTATTACTTCCGATGTAATGGTGAGAAGAATTTTTATGAAATTCTCAGATTATTGGTAGTTGTAAAATTGACGCCTTGTTTGCTTCGATATTCTTGTAGAGCGTGAAAAAATTAATCCAACGAGTATAATATCCATACCGTTTCGATTACTCAATCTCGAGATATTCGTGACTGAAAAAGTTAAATATATATATAAAAAAAATCAGTATTAAATATCTCGAGATTGAATGATTGAAACAGTATGGTCATTATACTCGTTGGATTCGTCTTTTCACGTTCTACAACCACATCAAAGAGAAAAGCAAGAATGATCTCGAGATATTCGTGACTGAAAAAGTTAAACATATATATAAAAAAAAATCAGTATTAAATATCTCGAGAATTTAATGATTGAAACAGTATGGTCATTATACTCGTTGGATTCGTCTTTTCACGTTCTACAACCACATCACAGAGAAAAGCAAGAATGATCTCGAGATATTCGTGACTGAAAAAAAGTTAAACATATATATATATATAAAATTCAGTATTAAATATCTCGAGATTGAATGATTGAAACAGTATGGTCATTATACTCGTTGCACTCGTCTTTTCACGTTCTACAACCACATCACAGAGAAAAGCAAGAATTCGTTAAAAAAAACATTTCGAGGTATGTAAATCAACAGAGTGGATCGTTTAATTTAATTCAACGAGTTAGTACTCACCACAGATAGGAAACCGTAACATGCCATTAAAAAAAGACTGATGACCTTAACTGAACGAACAATTGTGAAGAGTATCAGCTGAAAACTGGCTCGCATAACTAAAAATAGAGGCGCACTCGATTTTTCGAAGGAAATTAATTATTCTCGTTAGCAAGGCCACTCGAGAGTCCCGGTCGGCTGGTATAACGGTTATACTATTTTTATCAAGTTTCATTCAAAGTTACGCAGGGGGTTGCGTCCACCAGGTCGAGCCCGTTGCACCGTTTCAGTTTTCGCTTTTATGCAATTAGAAAAACTTTTGCCCGCGCGTTTTATGCATTACGAGAAACTTTATTTGCGCGAAGGAAGAGACAGGCAACGGTTGTGCCACTCGGAAACTCTTTGCGATTCACGGACTATCGTGTTCGCGTAGCTTCTTTTTCTATTTTTCTCTCTTTCTCCTGCTTCTTTTTTTTTTAGTCCTCTTTCTTTAATCTTGTTCTTTTTACTCGCTAGTAACTTCGCGCAACGGTGTGCTTTTTCGAAGAAGATCCGCCACGGCTTACTAAACGCCTGTACCTGCCGGGAAACTTCCGTAATTTGTGCAAATCGTTTAATGGAAAGTTGTACCAACTAAAATGTACACGATCAAATTGTTTATGCGCATGAATGTTTAAGCACACCGATGTATTCGCCAAAGTACTTCTAAGAAGTTGTACACTCGATCGGCGTGTAGCAAATATGAACATGGAAAATCGGATTACAAAAGGTCGAAATCATTGTTGATCCTGACAAGCATAATTATGATAAAATCGAACCTGTTTTAACGAAAACAAGACACATCATTAAATTATTCAGACATATCCTGCACATACATGAAATTATACGGAGAAAGTTTAACTTAATTAATGTTTTCATATTAATTTATTTAAAATTATTTACGAAAGTGAAAAATTTATTTAATAGTGTACTGATTAGAAATCTTTGAAATAATTGTTCTGGAATTTCAAAGACACGGTAATCGTTCAAATAATTGTTCAAACATTCTCTAGATTTTTTTGGAGGAAATATTCCCAGGAGGAACCCACCTTTATTCTAAACTGTAGGTTCCGTCGCGAAATAATTCTCACGTAAGAATTTAAAAAGCGACGTTAAATAATAAAAAAAATACAATAGTCGTTCGAATAATTGTTACGAAAGAGACTTGTGGGGACGGTTGCTACGTTCAGCGACTACTCGTGAAAAATTGGTTGCTCTAGAAAAGCCTGCACTGCGCTCCGACTTTATTAAAAACAATTGGTAACTCCACAAGCAATCCGCGCAGAGATCTCTCCGGATGCAGCTCTCGGAGTCCGAATATTTTCGGTTAGCGGGGTTGAATCCGGTCTCGGGATTTTCTCGACCGCGGATCTCCATCGTTCAAGCAGCCGTAGCCCGAGAGACACAAGTATTTGACCTAATGCTGATCTGTTGTTCCCGCTCACGGGTAACCTTGCTCACCGCCGCGGAAGCTAAAAGCTGACCGGACAAACGGGAGAGAAAGAAGTGCGGGTGGAAAAAAGGGGAAAACATAAAGAAAACCCGTAATCCAGCCATTACTACAAACTCGTCCATTAACGAAGAAGGGAGAGGGTTGGATGGGAGAGAGGAAGAGAGAATCGAAGAGACAGAGGGAGGAGGGAAAAAACAGTAGAAAGAGAAGGAGAAGATCAAATAAGAGCTTCGAGTTCTATTCGAAGCCGGCTACCGGAAGGTCATTGACCTGCGAAGGATTTCGAGGGTGGAATTAGCCGAAGAGAACAGAGTGAGAGAGAGAGAGAAGGGGAGAGATGAGGATCTCGTGCGAGGCAGCACGAAGAAGGGGATCACCGTGGAAAAAGAGGAAGAAGGAGATGGTTATCTGGTAACATTTGTTTTGGCAAGGGAGCGAAAAAAGGCGAAAAAGAGCGCGCAGGGGGTTGGGGATGAAAGAGGGAAAGAAAGCCCGTATCCTTGTTATCTCGAGAAGAGGAGAGGAAGGTGAACACGTTGGAAAAAGGAGGAAAAAGAGGTTCGAAAGGGTATGTATATGTGTGCGTGTGTGTCTGTGTTTGTACGTGTGTTATCTGGAAAAAGGGGACCAACATGGAAATACCTTAATACCTAACAGCGACTTATTATCGTTCCGTCGGTTAAATACGAATTACGCTCTTGATCCGCAACGATCCACGATCTCGAATCGCTTGAGAGACGATTGGCTTAGCGTGCTGGGGTTGTTCAAACAGAAAATTTTCAGATACATAGAAATGAAGATGTACATTCGAAAATATCTATACATATGTATGTGGGATGATATATTTAAATGGGAACAGTGGAACATGTTTATTATAATTTAGGTCTGACAGAAACGTGTACTGTTTTGGAAGGCTAATTTTTATGGATAAAGAAAATATATTTTCTGTCCAACCAATTTAATAGTAATTCCTATTGAACAAATTCATAAAAAATTGTAAGAAATGTACTGTACTAATGAAATGGAAATTGGGGATGAAGAACGAATTCGAATTAAATGAATCCATAAACAATCGTAAGTAATGTATTGTAATGATTAAAAGAAAATATAGCATTGTAAGAAGGGGATGAAGAAGCAAAAATTCAACAGCCATTCCGACTAAATAAATCCATTAAAAATCGTACTTAATGTATTGTCCAAATTAAAAGAAAATTGTCCTGGTCACTTAATAGAAAATTGGATATAGCATTGTAAGAAGGGGTTGGAAAAGCAAAAATTTAACAGCCATACCGACTAAATAATTGCATTAAAAATCGTACTTAATACATTGTAATGATAAAAGAAAATTATTTTGGTCACTTAATAGAAAATTGTATATAGCATTGTAAGAAGGGGATGAAGTAGCAAAAATTCAACAGACATTCCGACTAAATGAATTCATTAAAAATCGTACTTAATATATTGTAATGATAAAAGAAAATTGTTTTGGTCACTTAATAGAAAATAGTATATAGCATTGTAAGAAGGGGTTGAAAAAGCAGAAATTCAACAGCCATTCCGACTAAATGAATCCATTAAAAATCGTACTTAATATATTGTTCAAATTAAAAGAAAATTGTCTTGGTAACATTTACGAGAACTGTACAGTATTACCAGTGGAGAGAGGGTAGTTACAAGGGGATGAAGCGGTCAACAGAGAGATACCTTAACGCGGGCTCCTAACGAAATTATTATCGTTCCCCTGGTCGAACGAGAGACGCTGCTTGTGATCCTTCGGGATTAAACCGGTCCTGGACCTCCTTATCCCTTTTTTCTCTTTATTCTACAGGATAGATAATGGCCGTTAAATGTGGATTTCGAATTCGAGCGAAAATTCGCCGGCCGTAAATTTCGCCGGTGCGGATCTAGCCGAGTTTAGACCCCCGTGGCAATTACTTTCTTCGGTTCTCCGATCGGATTTTTCCACCCCTTTGCAGCCACCCCGTTCCCCTCTCTGCACCCCTTCTCCGGACAGAAAATTAATTGTTCCGCGTGCCGAGGACTATTGAAATTAACGAAGTAAAATGAGAACGTTATAATTAGCCGGCGCAGCGGCCGAGAGTTACGTGTCGTGTAACGTTATTTAAATTTATAATCTCGCGGCGATCTTCACGAATTTATATGTTCTAACGAGAGACAATAGAGAGCGGCGGCCCGTTGCACCGGTGCGCCCCTCATGCATTTTCATTTCGAATTCGCGGCTATTATTGCGATACGTGTAATTTTATTCAGCCTCCAAGTCATTTCTGTTAAATTGATTCCAAGGAAAATTTTTCTTCGATAGAGTGCCCGAACTGAACAATAAAATTCCATGTCAACCGTTGGTACAGTTATTCTACATACCAACGGCATTTTACCAATTATATGCAGTTAAAACTTGAATTTTTAACGGCCGAGTTCCGTCAGTTCCGATAAGAGAGGCTCTACTAAATCGTGGATTTACGAAGCACGCTGAACGCAAATTGTATCGTGTTTGGTATCGTTATAACCGGAAAAACGTCGCACACAAGATGAAACAAGTAGGTAAAAGTTTCAAAGAAAATGCAATTAAATACAACAACATTTATGTGCAATCTTACGCGAGGAACTAGTTTGTTCTCAATTAATTCCAGTGCATCCATCAGCTAATAAAAAGACGAGAAAATATATTTTCGAGTGGCTCGATAATCAAGTATACGTCAGCGTCTTTTCCGTCGGTCGCGCGTATCGGAAAGATCGTCGCGAGTCGCATTAAGGAGGACGTTAATCACAAAATGGACAGATCCCGGTGTATTCAAATAAGAGCGTCGGCTCTGTTTCCCGCGTTTTCTTCGTCGGACAAAAGAACGTTAACTCTGTTTTGCCAGCTTCCTTTCAGCCGCGTGTATGCACTAACAACCCCCGGTTTTCTCTCGTTTATTCGACCCGAGGCACATGTTGCGGGGGATAAACGGCGCGCGCGCGCGTCTTTTTGTTTTTGCAAAGAGGTAAGAAGCAAAATTGCATTTAAACGCGATGCTCCTCGACGATAACGAGCGGGATTGAGGACCCGAACTATTTGTTCTCTCATTCTCGCGCTGCATATTTGCATTCTAAGACGTAGTAAATTATTGCACAGCCCGACGGCGGTTAGGCGAATTTTTCAACAAATTCGTTAGCGGTACTCTTCGAGTAAGATTTGTCCTATGATCTTTCTGTTCGTTTCAAACATTAAATTAAAATAGATAAAGATCGAATGTATTGAAAAAAATAATAATATCTACAGGATTTTCAACAAATGTAATGGTCCCTGTCAAAGTCCCTGTAAAAGATGAATGGTAACAACACAACTGTTGAAAATCCTGTGGATAGTGCTAATTTGTTGCATTTCAATTTATTTAAATTCATTTTATCTTCATCTGTTTTAATTTAATTTTTGGAAACGAATTTAAGGTCACAGTAAGACAAATCTTATAATAAGTATGTAAATTATACTTATAAAAGATGACTGGTAACAACCCAACTGTTGAAAATCTTGTGGATAGTGCTATTTGTTGTATTTCAATTTATTTAAATTCATTTTATCTTCATCTGTTTTAATTTAATTTTTAGAAACGAATTTAAGGTCACAGTAAGACAAATCTTATAATAAGTATGTAAAGTATACTTATAAAAGACGAATAGTAACAACACAACTGTTGAAAATCCTGTGGATAGTGCTAATTTGTTGTATTTCAATTTATTTAAATTCATTTTATCTTCATCTGTTTTAATTTAATTTTTGGAAACGAATTTAAGGTCACAGTAAGACAAATCTTATAATAAGTATGTAAATTATACTTATAAAAGATGACTGGTAACAACCCAACTGTTGAAAATCCTGTGGATAGTGCTAATTTGTTGTATTTCAATTTATTTAAATTCATTTTATCTTCATCTATTTTAATTTAATTTTTGGAAACGAATTTAAGGTCACAGTAAGACAAATCTTATAAGTATGTAAATTATACTTATAAAAGATGACTGGTAACAACAATTTATTGTATTTCAATTTATTTAAATTTTATTATAATTATATATCCATTTCTCTATGTATTTCATTCATATGTGGAATCTTAATTAAAAAATTAAGTTAGTGGACGTGAGGAGTTGGTTCTCAAAATTGGTGAATCAGTAAATGCTAGTAATTTGTTGATTTACGATCCCGTTTGAAGAATTAAGAAATGCTTGGACTCTACTATTAGAAAATTGTCAGTTCTCTAATTCCAACAGTGTCGGCCATACAGGTGAGCAACAGTGTCGCGGATCCGCGACAACGGCCGGTAACGAGGATTAACATACCAAAGAGAAATCAACAAACTGTGTTTCGGTAGTTCGTGCTGGTCTCAAAGAGGATCAGGGGTTTATCCTTGCAGCCGCCGGTGCATTGAAAGGCAAACACGGAGGGACGATCGTATCTTCTTGGTGCGAGAACCGTATTTTTTCTTCGTGGCGTTGCATTCGCGAAACAAATGTAGCGAAAACAATCGTGTCCCCTCAGTCCTCTTCCTCAACCCTCTCGTTCGCTCCGTTCGTCTCCACCCCTCCCCTCCCCCGTAACTGAACTTTCCGCTTTAAACTCACATAAAACTCTCTCGCGCGCGAGTCCCCTCCCCCGGCCGCGGGATGCGATTTCGTAAATTCAAGTAAAACTAAGATCCGTGTAAACCTAATCTCCTTAAACGGAGGTCGCCTCGTAAAGACTCGGCGGCGGGAAAAAAGGGAGGCACACGAGGGAACGTTGCGGATCGAGAGGGAGGAATTTAGAGTCGTTTTCCTCCAAAGTCGATCCTTTCTCCTCCTCCTTTTGTTTATAACACTTCGAACGTTTACTCACGTTGGATTCTACACTTAAATAACTGTAGTTTTCTATGAACCTATTTCGGAACCTCTATCTTCACGAATCGAACAGGCAAATACAGAGAGCGGCACCTAAAACAGGTCACCTGAATAACTCGGTTGCTTTTGAAGATAGAAAAAAAGGATCAGACCAAAGTTACTTTATATCGAGGAGCTAGTAATCTGATGTCATTAATTTTTTTATAGGTGGAGACGTAAAGGAGATATTAAGGTCAACTCTGTTTTTTTTTTAAATGGAACGGTACGGTTTTTTATTTACATTCTGATGCAGTCACAACGTTTTATTTTCTATTGCAGTTGACCTTGCGTGACCTTCATAATAGGTCATCAAAATGTAAATAAACAGACAGACAAACAAACAAGAAAGCGAGCTAATAAAAACGTGGTAAAGACCATACCGTTCCATTTAAAAAAAACAGAGCTGACCTTCATATCTCCTTGAAGTCTCCACCTATAAAAAAATTAATGACATCGGATTACAAGCTCCTCGATATCAAGTAAGTTTGGTCTGATCCTTTTTTCTATCTTTGAAAACAAGCGAGTTATTCAGGTGACCTGTTTCAGGCTCAACTATGGCATGTTGGTAATCGTTTCAACCAGAAAAATGTTTCGGATATGATGCTACCACTATCATAAAGAAATCTTGATCTTCAGCCGAGGTCTTACTACTAAATAATAATTTACATAGTGTAAAATCATTCCTGTGCAAGGACCATTTTTTGGCTCAACGTACTCGGACAACAGATGAGCCAATAAATCGAAGAACGTGAGAAATTAAAGACAGCAGACGCTATCTACCTGCTCGAAGCCGTCCGGGACGAGGAAAAATGTGTCGGCGAAGTTTCGTGGCGTGGACGAGGGTTTTGGCGAAGATGTGTACAAACCGTGGCCGACTTTTAGGCGAATTTAAATCGGGGGATGAGGATTCCGCGTCGGGGCATCTTCCGGTAGGGTCGGGTAGGCAGAGAGAGCAGCCCGAGTTTCGGGATGCACTGTTTCCCGCTGACACGGGTCCGACTCGTTGATTTTGCATAATTCACGAGGGCGACCGGGGACACCTCGCGGTTACCCTCTGTTATTTTCCGGCCTTATCTTCATCCCGCCTTCGGACTTCCGTTCATCTCGTGATATCAGATTCGCCGGCTTCCTTCCCCCCACTCCCTTATCCCCCGCAGGAAAACCGCAGAGCCGGCTCCAATCCCGGCTCTCCTCGCGTGAAAAATTGTTTCCCTAACAGAGAACGCGAACCGTGCAAAGCCGATCTCTGGGCGAGGGTTCGTCGGCCAACTTCCGGTTTCACCGAGCTTACGATTTTCATCGCGATTTCTCACACCGACGGCGGCCATCATTGCTGATCACATTCCACCATCTAAACCCATCCTAAATGCTGCTACGTTATCTTTGACGTGACACGCGTCTCTACATTCAGGTCGGATCCTCCGACCGTTCGGATAACGGAAAATCCGCTGAATCGTGGATTACACGGGTAAACGAGATCCGATCTGCGTCGTGTTTGGACTCATTCTAACCAGAAAACTCTCGCGGACACGTTGATACACTTTTTATAAAAAAATAATTATAAGCAAAAGCATTATGCGAAGTTGTAAATAAGTGAACACACCTCAAGAAGACATTACTCTTGAGCAGATTAATGCACTTAATGTCAACCAAAGATCCACATTTGACATTTCATTTAATATCTACACCAAACTCGTCAAATTTATTTTTACATTAATCACCGATAGAATAATGCTTCTGTTGTTGGAAGTTTATAAACAAATGTTGCTCGCGAACAATAATGAAAAACAAAAGCAATGTTTTAATCTAAGAAAAATCTCATTCCTTGTTACATCTTTCAGCCATCGAGTTGGCCGGTGCTGATACTATCCAGAAGAGTTTGCACATACTATTAAGCAACTCGAATCCCGAATGTGAAAAGATAATCTTTTAAACATTTCCTTTCGAATTCGTGAAATATCTCGGGTGATCTTAACTCGTATCTCTACCGATTCCCTTAAATAAGAAAATCCAGTTGAGGACTTAAGGAGAGTTTCCAAGACCCTGACTCCGCTGCTTTTTTCCACCATCACCCCCTTCCCCTGATCCCAAGTTCTGCTCGACTAAAAGGTCAACAGATTGCGAAATATCGCGTCCTCCTCTGCAGTCGTTATCAGCGGCCACGAAGGTGGCTGTTTTCTTGGTTTCCCAGGTTCGGTGAGCGTCTCTCTCTCTTTATCCTCTAATTTCGACCTGTCCGCTCCGGAAACTTGCTACAGCATCACTTTCTCGAGGTACCTAAGCCGCTTTCGATTCCCCAGCGAGCCCGGAGTGAATTATAATAACAAATAAACGAATGAAATAAGATGAAGCCAGTGTCGCCAGATTAAGACTTCCCTCCCACTCTACCCTTCCCCTTCCACGATCGGTCACGTGACGTGATGCGCGCACCCAATTCGCGTTGCGTCTTCGTCGTCACTGACCCGGTAAGGAGAGAGGGGATAATTGTACTCCCCTCGATCCCCTGAACTGGCGATACAGACAAGCACAGTGCTGTAATTATACATGTATTTCATCCTCACTAGTGTGAGTGATGCTGCAGCATAAAATTAACCCTTGTGTAGTCAACCAGGTTTTACTGTATTTCTTAATGTTTAAAAATATTCAGAATTTTTCTGAACGTCCATTCTCTACTCGCTAATATGTTAATGTACAGTCTTTATAATGAGAATTCGTGCAAAGATGTTAAATAAAAAAGGTTTCTAATAATGTACATATATATTTTGCCCATGGATACCCATTTACTATATTTTTAGTTAACAGTTTCTTAACGTTTCTCTAAAAATATTACAAAATTCCAATGACTTATTTATTTATAATCTTACCATAAGAATTTGTGCAAATATATGAAATACAAAAGGTTTTAAATAATCTATACATTTTCCTTGACTGCACAAAGGTTAAATAAATAAAAAAATAATAATAAAAATTGGATGGAAAAACTGAGCAACGCTCCACCTCGTTCCTCTCCACGTTCTGAAAGCAATGACCCAGAAATCGGACAGCTGATTTAGGGATTGACCTAACCGCCAGGCGTGGACACATTGACGAATCTGTAAGAGTGGCCACAGCGTTTTAATTAGACTCCCGGAGTCCAATTACCTCGGGGAACGGTGATTTCGTGCGAAGATCCGCAGTCTGATAGTAAAACCGAAGCCCACGGTTCTCGCCGGATCTCTGATCCAGGAAATCGCGGCGACGGTCGGCCATTAAAACGATAAGCGTTTCCGGAATGCACTTGTCGCCCTCCAGGGAGAACTGTGCAACATGCAACGATGGAGAAAGAGAGAGGGAGGGAGGCAGAGGAGAGGTGGTGTCTGGGTAATAACCGTGTAGCCGATTAACCTTTCGAACGACGGAGAGGTCACAGGATTTAGACGTTTTTGCGTCGACTCTCGAAATCGACCTAAATTTTCGACCCTGCCCGACGCCTACAAATTCGTAAACTCACCCCCGTGGTACAACCGATTGTATGCACCGCGCGCGATGCAATGTGCACCACAGACCCATCTCCCTCTCTCTCTCCCTCTCTCTATCTTGCATCGTCGACGGCGCGGTGCATCCGAAGAAATATGCACCGGGAATGACGCGACCGCGCAAGGACCGGTGCACGATGAATCGAATTCCGATCGATCCTGCGCCGGGAATTTTATCGACGCGATCCTACACGTTTTTAATTTCTGCGCCCGTGTTTCCGAGGATCCACCCTTCATGGCGTCCTGGACCTTCCTGCATGTACAGGGTGTGTTTTAAAATTATGAATGCCTTACTTTTCTCAAGGTCAAACATTTTTGTTTAAATTGCAGTCTATAGCACTCGTTCCGAAAAACAATAATCCCGAAGGATCTGCAAGTCTCGTGTTAACCGTTTTCTTGAAAAAAAATATATATTCATATTTTACATTAAAAAATCGATTTTACACGACGAACGCGAGAACAAAGTGTTCTGTTTCGGGTGCCCTCGCAATCTTCGCCGGTCAATTTCGGCAGGATTCTCGATTATTGGAAATAATTGAGGGACAAACAGAATCGGATATTCCATTTTTCCATCAATCAACCGATTTAATAGGACTGCGAGGCGAACTGTTTGCCTCCCCTGCGCGCTCGCTAATTTTTCCACGGAGCCGACTTGTGTTTTCATCGTGCACGCATTCGGCTCTATTAATTCCCGATCGGGGAACGAACATGGCCGCCACTTCTTCTCGATTCGGCTCCCCTTCAACAACGTTGTCGATCGAATGCGAATTTACACGATTTACGTGTTAGGATATTACAAATTGTGCAGCGAAATTCTTCAAATCCTTTAGTCTCTTCGCCGTTTCGAATTCTACTCGCTTATCGTTGTACAAAATGTTGCGTACCTTTCTTATTTGTAATTATTTCTTAACGAAACTTTCGATAGCATATCCGTGACAGTTTTCCTGATAAAATGAGCCCAAGCACGGTACAGATCGGAGCTTATTTGTCCGTGTATAGAGCCTCGATTATCCGAACCGGCCTTATCAGCGCAGAATAAAATCTAAAAAAAATCTAATGTAGTAAAGGCTATGAATTTAAAATGAATGTTTTAGCGCATTCACAGAATGAATTTAGCGTATTCAATTTAATAAAAAAAAACCATGATAATCAAATGGCTGCAATAGTATGATAATCGACGCCACTAAAATTGCTCAAAAATTATTTCCGATCTGAAAAGATAATTTGTGATCGAAACAACCCTGTACAACGATCGACGAGGAATTACGATTCCGCTCAAAAATGTAATAAAGGCTATGATGGAAGAAGCAAAGCCGCTAAAATCGCACAAAATGCATTTAGCGTATCTAATTTAATAAAAAATAATAAGACACAGCGAAATGGCTTGTTTTGTTCGAGAGATCCTGTATTCATAAAGCGCGCAGTTCCATCGGTTTTCGAAGGGCGCAAGAAATGCGCAGCCACGTTTCATCCTCGGTATCGATAATTGTCCGGATGTTCTCGCTAATGATGCGAGAGTTCGACTTAATGACCGTGCTTAATTGGCAAAACTTCCAAGGATCCGGTGTGCCCGGGCGAGGCAAGAACGCCGCGGCTGACGTTTACTATGTAGAAACGCGGCGTTTACTATGTTTCCGGGCGCGTCCTCGCGCCCTTAAGAGAATAATCCGACGCTCTGTAGCTACCGCTGGTTGTTATAGGGGTTGTTGCACCCTCCCGCAACGTTCCGCCGACCACTTTCGGAGGCGTTCTCTTTGCGGAAACGTCGATGTCGCGTCCCGGAACGGCTTTCCGAAGGCCGCGCCAGACCAAATTGCATTACAATGGCGCATGATGCCAGGCTACGAATGCTACAATCGACAGTTATCATCGGTAAAGCGACCAAGTTATGGCAACACGTTCGGAATTCTCTACGACTAATGAAAACGTTGGTCAGAAGACAGTACATTGACGCAATTGGTGTTTCTTCGTAAGAAACTTCTCAATGTAATATTTTTTAACAAGATTTCAAAACTGGTTCTTTTATTTCGACGACACCCTATACATTTTCTTCAGTATTCTTGTAGAGCATGAAAAGGCGAATCCAACGACTACCATGACGATACACTTTCGATCATGCGATCTCGGGATATTCGTGTCTGAAAGTATTCATTACGGTAGCTTTCAGACATGTATATCTCGAGAACGAATGATCGAAATGGTATGGTCATGGTACTCGTTCTATTCGTCTTTTCATGCTCTATCGAGGAAAATGTAAATGGTAAGGAACAAAAAAATATCCATGATCTTCAAAAAGTGGAATAAAAATCTGTGATTTAACTGTGATCTGAATATTGAGAATTAAACAATTTTGAATGAAAGTTGTACTGTGGATAATTCGTTGTTTGTTGTTTGCCTGGCAGGTAATTCTGTCTACGTCGATATTTTCCGCACGGGGAGCCTTCGTGTGCAATAAAAACCGAGTCCTTTCTGGATGAAATTTGTATCCTGCATGGAATCATCCGTTTTCGGTTGTCCCACCCATTCCAGCGATGTTCATTCCGCGCATGATTGCGGTTACGGTCGCATCCGTAGCGCATAACAGGACCAACAACATCAGTTACAGTGACACCCTGTATTAGAAACGCCAGGACGACAATAATGTTAGGTGAAGTAGCAAATAACTTCCGTTTCGATGTTTCGAACCGTGCTTCGATTGCAGACCCGACTTTTAAACAGCGAATATTATTACCAGTTTTCAATTTTCCATTTAAAAATGCAAATACATACATAAATAAATAAGATGCAAATACATAAATACAATTGAATGATGACTGTCCATTTTCATTTTTATTGTTTTCACATTTGATGAGCATCGTTTATGTTTGTTAATGTTTCATTGACAACAAATACGCACAGCCCGCAGTTTAAACATTAATCATTTTGCAGTGCCTATCTGTCGAGGTATTAAATTTCAAATTACATATTACCAATAATTACTATTCGTAACACTTCGATTAATGTTGTTCATTTTAAAAACCAGTACTGTTCGTCAACGTCGCGTTAATGATTATGCAGTTACAACGCATATACACTCCCAAGTACTATGAAATTAATAAAAATTGTACGAGCCATCAAATTTTCTTAAATAATAAATCGACCAACCCGTTCATAATATCGGTCCCGATCTTGAAAATGAATAACAACGAGTCGCAATAAAATCAGTGGACAAATTGTTTTACATACACGAAAAAAAACATACAAAAAATCGTGATAGGATAGGAGGGGGGGTGTACAATCTAAACAGATGATCAAATTTATATTTATTTCTGCCTCGTTTTCGCGGCTAGAACTGAACAAATGTCAGCGATATTTCAAAGGTAATCTGCGACACTGGAGAGGGGAGGGTGGAGAGGGAAAGTAGGGGATGAAACGAGAAAAAAATTGGCCAGCGAAATCGCGATAGACTTTCGAATTCATCTATACACGGCGAATGGATTTCGTAATGATATTCGTTCTTTTTAATTAATTTCCAATACCGAATCTATTTTTTTCCTACAGTCGAGGGTCCGACGCTCGATCGACCATTTCGATAAAAACACGCGATACTCGAAATTTATCGTGCTATCGTTACCCTTTGACTTCTGTACCCCTGTAAAATATTTTTGTACGGTTTGTAACCCGAAATTAAATATCAATGGTTTTACACCAAACATACAGAAAAAGCCGCGGGTCATAATTGACCCGCCCAAAATTCCATTCAACCAAAATCGCCCTCGAATAAAACTGGAATAAAATAAAAAGTTTCGTTCGCCGTAGAAAAACGAGATGAGATAAAAATTATTTCGCGAATGTTTTCGGTTTTATAACGAATAATCGAGACGGACGAGTCCGCCGGGGCGAAACCGGATGTCGAAAACATCGGCACGGCTTGATGTTGATCTATGATCCAGAGAAGAAAGATCCCGGGAGCAAACTGAAAGTAGCGGCGAGCAGAAGAAGGAAAAGAAAGGGGGGTTGGTTCTCGTCGAAAACTTTCGACGGGAAAACTCGGCAGCTTAATTCTTCTCTTTAGAGCGGGCGGCCATTTTGGCCAACTAACAATAAGAAGGAACCCGAGGGGTGCCAATCGCTTAAAATCTCCGCGAAGTAGTCGATTTCGCCCGCGGCCTTTATTTTCTCGACGAATTAAAACTACGATCCTCTTAACCCGTTTCTCCATTTTTACACCCCCCGCATTCCCCGCCTTCCGCCCCTATCGACGCCTTTTCTTCCACCGTTTTGTCATTCTCTGGGTCTCGCAGTCTCGCTTCCGGTTCCACGCGCGTTCTTTTTCATCGAGACATTCTTCGTTTCACGTTTTATGCTACTTTTCGGGGCCTGGGGAATCTAGCAAGTTCGTCACGTAACGCACTAATGTAACTACGACGAGATCGGGTTTCGCAATTCGACCGATTTTTGAGCGGAATCGTAATTCCTCGATCGTTGTACAGGGTTGTTTCGATCACAAATTATCTTTTCAGATCGGAAATAATTTTTGATTAATTTCACTGATTATCATGGGTTTTTTATTAAATTGAATACGCTAAATTCATTCTTTATTACATTAGATTTTTTTAGATTTTATTCTGCGCTGATAAGGCCGGTTCGGATAATCGAGGCTCTACTAAACCTTGGATTACACAGGCAAATAAGCTCCGATCTATACCGTGTTTGGGCTCATTTTATCAGGAAAACTGTCACGGATATGCTATCGAAAGTTTCGTTAATAAATAATTGAAAACAAACAAGTTATGCAACATTTTGTGATTTTTTGTTGAAATTATTAACACAAAAAAATTGACCAGGCTCGGATAAGACTATTAGGGGTACGTCGAAAGTGATCCAGCTCGATCGCGAAAACCGGTTTCGTCGGGCGCACGCATTATCGCGAGGTTTGGATAACGGGGTTGCCTAATTGGCGAAACTTTCAAGGAGCCGTTCTTCCCGGAGGCATGAACCGTCCTCTATCTACGGTGTGCCCTCCTCCTCTTCGAGGCTTCCTTCTGCGGGTACTTTGGCCGGGTACCTTTCACCCGGGTCCGACACATCGGGTTGGTATTCTCGCGGTGGCGGCGATCACGATGTCGAGGGTGGCAAAACGTGGGCTGGCGCGTTATCCGATATTCTCTCTGTGGTTGGTCCATGATCTCGGAACTCGGGTATCGTAGGATCAAACGAGGTACAACCAGGATATATCGAGCCACGGTTCGCCGCTCGCCGGTTTCCGGAAGCTTATTGGAGCCACGTAGTTTGCGCACACGGACGACAGAAGGAGATACGAAGAGGAACCCGTTAGAGGATCGAGAGCCCTTTGTATTTCTCCTTCTCTCTCTTTCCTGTCGTTCGGTATGATCACAGATGCCACGAATCGCGAGCCACGGGTTCCTATTTCTTGAATTATATGCTCGCTTATCCGGTGACTGAGGCCCTGTTATTAGCCCGGAGCTTGTGTTTTAATAGAACCTTTGCTTTCGGGACCTGTTTGCTGTGGAAATTTACATTTTTCACAGGATTTTGGTTAATGCGATCATTTAGGCGTGGACAGTCTCTTCCAATTCTTTTTTTAATTTATTTTACAAATTCAAGTGTTGGGCAAATTTTATTTAAAATAATAAATAAACGTGTAATTGTATTTGCAAATAATAACTGAACTTGTTATTTACATTAAAGTTATTTAAATAATTCCATAAATAATCTACTTATTATTTATTATTTGCGAATAAAAATTTTTCTCTGCTATACCAACCTTTTCAGGTATACCGCCAGTGTTCGGGCTCGTCCGGAGGGCGAATTAATGAATAAAAATACAATTTGATTTATTATTTGTTAATACGAATAATAATTGAAAATTGTATTTGTAAGTAACAATTAACTTCATTATTTTAAATAAATTCATTTAGACTTGCTCAAATAATAATTATTTCTGCGTTTTATTTGAATATCCAAATAACAAATAACTTGTTATTTAAATAAATTTATTTATTGCGCAACACCGCAGGGTGTGGCACCTAAAACAGATCACCTGAATAAATCGCTTGCTTTTGAAGATAGAAAAAAAAGGATCAGACCAAACTTACTTGATATCGAGGGGCTTATAATCTGATGTCATTAATTTTTTATAGGGTTTGTTACCGTAATAACAATGTCTTCTTTGGAATTTCGTGACTCAAGATGGCGACCACAAAGACCAGCGACGAGAACTAGACAATTTTTGCTCTTCGTCTTTTGCGCGCGTGACGGAAAGCCGAACGTGTTCCCCCTTTCTCAAAACGGAATCGATGTCGTTTTTATCGGAACGACATTCCGTTCGAGCCCGACGGAAGAGTGAAAAGGCGGGGAACTTTCCTCGGTAGTCTTTTCTTTTTTCGTTCACGGTTTCCCGGGCGTTTGTCTAATTAAGGTCCCCGGGTTACTACCCCTGTCTCTCTGTTCTCTCGACAAATCGTCACTCCTCTCTTCCTGCTGCTTCTTCTTCTTCTTCGTCCTCTTCTTCATCCTAGCCGCCGACACGTTACGGATTGTATAAGTAATGAAAAGATACCCGGCCAAATCTTTTGTTATGCAGCGAAACAGCTTAGCCGGAGAACTTATCAAAGTATGTAATAGATTTTCGTTTCTTTCACTTCTGCACAGATTTTTGGGAGCAAATTTTCTTCGATGCAAATTAGCCTTTTATATTAACTTGCTGAGTTGTTGTCGTTGTATGCTTCAAATCCCGAAATCAAATTTTAAACCACTTCCCAATGAACTAGAGGCTTGTAATTTTTAACATAGCTCAGTACTGGATGACAATGCAATATTAAAAAAAATTAAAGACTGTTCGTTTAAGATTTAAACAATATTTTTAAATATTCCTCTTCGACCCTCGCCGCACGACGCTCGGAGTAAGTCATAGCATGCAACGATCCCCACTCCGCGCGCTCCCTACTCCACTGCGCGTTCCCACTCCGACTCCGACCCCCTCCACTGGCCCACTTCGCACCGAAGGAGCTCAGTTTACTTACTGGGTTGATTTGGATTAGGTGGGGCGGTGGGAGGGGCCACAAGGACCGGCGGTTCTGCTCGATAAACATGCCTTACTAAATACGGTACTCGGTAGTGAAGACTGAATAGTAGAAAATAAAAAAATATATAAAAAAACTTTTTAAAAACCACGCTTATATTAGAATGCACTAAAAAGAAGAAAATAATATTTTTAGATATTGGTGACTTTAAATAAAGAAGCGTGGAGCACCCACGAAGATTACGTTAATATAGTTATCGTTCCACGCTTTTATTTATAGTCACTAATATCTAAAAAGATTATTTTCTTCTTTTTCTAATTTTAATATAAGCGTGGTTTTTAAAAAGTCTTTTTTTATATTAAAACGCAAGTCGTTGATCTGCACGTACAATTCTACATATACATTGTACGTTTAATTTCTACCATTTACACGAAGCAGGTTCCTCGCGTAACTCGTATTTGTATAAACAAACGTAAACATTAGAAGGGTAGTATATTCTGGAAGGAACGTTTCCTCGAGATTCGCAGAGGTTTATTTACGGTCCGTTTATTCCGTGTGTTATCAGTTTCATTTATTTATCTCGAGCGGTTTATTATCGCGTATATGAGGAACGTCCCGATGTACGTACACATACATACATTTCCTCGAAAGATATGCTTGACCTCGATTTACGATGCCCTATTCCCTCCCGACCAGCTTGCATTAATGATAACATAAATATTGGCTATCAAGGTAACGAATATATCATTCTTATGTATCAAAAATATCTATATTTCCCCGGTCCCTCCTCTTACTACCAACTCCCTGATGCTACTATGTAGCACTGAAACAGAAATTTGGTTTACGCAGCCTCCTATTTGTCTTCTTATCTCCGGTGGTGGTTTCCTACCTCCCCACCCTGGCAGACTGTTCGTGAACTACGTAATATAAATGAGCTTTCGTAAACCGGAAACTGCCGTGCCTCTTGTTAAATGCTACCGCCAACAGCTTTCAATGTTAACACCCCATGGAAATGCCCGGGTCGCGCTTAAATATCGCGTAAATCATCGTTCAACGGCCAAATTCGATCCTGCGTATCCTTGTTTACTGTCTACTTTGCCCCCGGTTCGCCCAGATCAGCTTAACGTTTGTTCGACTAGGTCAGGTTAGGTTAGATCCACTTTATTTATGATTTCGTTCAGACACCGGGAGCAAAAATCAAAAAATTTTCAGTCACCGTAATTTCGCTTGTAATCTCAATTACGATTTTTGCGCTCGAGGTCATCTGAAGGTCACAGACCAAATTGATCCAAATTGTATCGTGTTTGGACTCATTTTACGCAGAAAAGTGTCACGAATATGCCGATGAAGGTTTGACAACCTATTTTTCCCTCAGAAATTCTCGTGGTTCGCATAATGAAGGTTCTACTTGTCGTGATTGGTATCAAGTGAATCAAAAAAATGTGTAGAAAATATGTTAATAAAATATATGTATCTATGAAATATGTTGATTTGTCAATTTATAGTTGTGGGTTTTTTAGAAGAATCCTTTGATAGCAGCAGCAATTTTAGTCTTAAACCAACAACCCACCCTGAATAACAAAATCCATCGATTTCCTTCGGGACTATCGTGTGAAAGAAACTTTCTAAGCTTCCATTTGGCGCGGCACAATCATTGAAAGGCTTATTAATAGGCTACCGGTAGATAAAGCGTTAAGAACGGAGCGGAATGTACTTCCTGGACACACTTTCTCGAACCGTGGCTCGCAGATCGGTGGGTAACCCCTTAATTCCATCACGTTGCGGCATAAATTATCATCGCAGATAGGGACAATCAAACGGCGGGTCTGGGTTAGGCTCGCAAATCATGCTTATCGGTTTCGAATAAGGTGGGCAAGAAGGATACGCGAGCTAAACCCTCAAGATAAACGGGTGCCGATAAGATTGTAGGTGTTGAGGGGGCACGTGGCTCGTCACTCGCCACCGACGGATTCCATCCACCCCCCTAGCTCTCAGATAAAATTCTTTCCTCCCGGATAAAAAATCATCCCCGTTCGCTCTTCTCTTCAAACAGGAAACCTCTTTCGTTTCCGGTCTCCCTTTTCTCTGCAATTCTTTCTCTCTCTCCCTCGCGTCCGGCATGTGCTTTTAATCCGTTTGCTCTACTGTCGACACGATTTCACTTTTTAATGCGAGAGAAATCCTGGTTCCTGCGGTCGCACTGTGGACTCTGCCGGCACCGGGAACCTTCCGCCGCTGTAATGAAGCGGAATTTCGAAGTGAATCTAACTCGGAACTTGAATTCTCTGGGAACTTCACCGTGGTCCGCTGCTTCTGCTCCTAGAATTTTTAGGGAATCCGTTCCGCCACTGAAATTCCTGTTTCTCTTGTCGGGAATCGTGTTGCTTGCGATCCTGACATCAAGCAAGAAAAGACTATGGGACTGAGAATAAACGAACCAGTAGTCATAGCAAAACGTTTTTGTTGGAACACCAGTATCTTACAGTACTAATCGCGACATCTTTGTACAAATTATTACAAGTTGTTTGGTCCGAGCGTTCTATATGTTATGATGGCGCTCGGTCCCCTTATACAGGGTGTACGTCATTATTATTACGCACAGCAAACAATGTTTCAGATGAAGTTGAATGGTTTTTGAGAAGGGCACATTCTGATGGTACATTTTTTTGTAGGTGGACGTGTAAAGGACATATGAAGGTCATTAATGTTTTTATAAATGGAATCATATATTTTTTACTGCATCAGCTCCTTCATATTCTTTACAAAAAAGTATTAATCTATTTGTGTCAAAAAATCATTAGTTTAGTAGAATATTTTAATTAAAGGAACTGACCGGTTCGGATAAAAGAGGCTCTAATAAATCGTGGATCACACGGACAAGTAAGCTCCGATTTGCATCGTGCTTGGGCTCGTTTTACACGGGAAAGTTTAAGGAACATGTTTTTCAAAGTCTCATTAATAAATAATTACAATCAAAAAAGTTATGCAACATTTTGTACAACAATGACCGGGTGCAATTTGAAACAGCAAAGGAATTAAACGAATTTGAGAATGCTTCCACACTATTTTCCACAGAGTAAGATTATTAATAATAAAACTACACTATCGTAAACAATCTTATGTCATTCAATCGATGAATAACTATGTATTTTGCAGAAAATACACAAACTTTATTAAATCGGCAAGTAATTCAAAGACGTCGGTTCGTGTGTGGCACGGTGCAATTATTCTTAATTACCATGACTGATTAATTGAAGGAAAACGGGCGACAACTCGAGCTAATATTCGCCGCGGATATCGGACTCGTAAAGCGGGCACGCATCCGTTGAAAGGGCGGAGTTCGGCGTGAAAAAAGGATGAATGTCCTTCGCAAAAAAAATAAAGGAAAAGGAGAGAGAGAGAGAGAGAGAGAGAGAGCCGGGACTATGAAATGCTTCTCTTGAATATTTCACGACCGTCGCCCCGACTAGCTCTCCCGGTAAAATCTCCGCTCTGCATTTCTCCGTAATATTCCGAGCCCCCCGGCATCTGCCGGAGAGATTTTTCGCGATTAATTATTAAACAGCGTTACGTTGTTTTGCGTGTACACTCTCCACGTACGAGTCGAGCCCCCGGCCAAGAAAATATCGAATTAATATTTTCGACGGGATTCGACGTTTCTCCGCGCGCCGTCGAGCAAATATTTTACGCACCTCGGTGATTATTCAACTCAGAGGTGTCCGGCTGTTGGGAATTTATTTTTTAAACATTTTATGGTGTAGGTGAAGTTTGTTTCTCGATCGGAAAGTGAATATGAATTTATGATTTCGGTGCAAGGTTCGATCAATTTAACACAAACAGCAAATATGAAATTATTTAAACATGTATCTGGAAGTTTCGATCCCTATGTGGATCATTTTCATAAAGAAAAAATTGAAAAATTCTCGACTGTTATACATTTTTTTATTCGTCCTTTACGA
>CM052344.1:5604577-5621906 GCA_028455595.1 Lasioglossum vierecki | reverse complement strand
AAATTTTGTAACGATGAAAATTCTTCGGGGGTCGAATTGGATTCGTTAAAAATTGATTAATCATGGCCGACACCTTCGCGGCCGAGATCAAAGGGACACACGGTCGACACACGTGGACTTTTCCGTGGAACAGGCCACTCTGGTCGCAAAGGATAATTACATTAGGCGGCGGCTTTCACGAAAGTCGGAAAAATAATGAGGAAAGTCGGTTGACAAGCGGTACATTGTGGCCAGCACGCCGCCATCATCGTTAACCTCTTTGACGACGCGCTGCGAGTATTAAGACGAAAGACAGGCCCGATTAACCAGTACTTGCTTTTCCATTTTTAATCACGTTGATGTAACCTTTTACTACGAATGCACCGTAGTACAAACTGAATTAATCATTCGCTCCTTTATTTGTTAATTACGCAAATGTAATTCCGTAATCGTGTTACCTTTGCATTTCCTAATTAGTTGAACGGAGAAAAAAATTTTACAATCTTGTAAATTTGTATAATAATGATTGTGTACTATTGAAAATTAATGTTTTCCCATTAAAGGAACGTATAACGATTTATATCCGCGTATGAAAAAAATTTTTAATTTTTCAAAACGAGGTAGTGATGGGTATAAGTGAACAAGAAAGAAAAGTTTGAAAATGTAGAGGAAAAGAAACGATATTAGTGACTCAAAATGAAGAATAAAAAAAAGAACAAGGTGGTATTGAATGGAACGCATAATTATGGGGATTTGTTGGCCAGTTGAATCGCAATAATTTCGTACGGTGGTTGTAGTAGGCGGGATAATTTAAGATGAAGTCGGATACCATGCTGTGTACCGTAATGCGTGTTACTCCAATTTTACAGAAAGTTCCGCGGTATTTTACACTTTTCCCCATAAAGTCGCTCGTTTGCGGGACTTTCTAGAACCCAGGGCCCGCACAATGTAAACGAGAATTAACGGGCACACTTTACACAACGGATTCCAGTGCGCGCGACCGAGTGAAAACAAATTCACACGCGGAAATTTAATAACGCGGTTAAACGGGCGACAACGGGGGTGGAAAACAAAAAGCTGGATAGCTCTCGCCCTCGAAAGGACTGAAAAGTGGACGACTTTGCAATTTTGGACTGCAAAATTGGTCCTCCGTCTTTGCGACGAACATGTCATTACGTTTAGAAAAACATGCAGTTTGCTGTCGGTGAGATAAAATGGTTCTAACCGGTCGTTATTGGCCCAACTAAAAAAGTTATAAACATCAATTTTTATTATTGCTTCTCACTAAACTAATTCTTTTAGCCTTACAAAGAAATCTAACCGGTCCCTAGAAATTTATGAATTGTTCAAGTACTATATAAAATTAATTTATACACTGATTTTGAAGGAAAAATTAGTTTTTAAAAAAGTTACATGTTTGATTTTCAATCAATTTGATGGAGGATCATAGTCATAATAGATGTCCACCCTCCACGTACATTGCAAGCCAGATGCAATAGGAATCGTATGGACAGCTATTCTGACTACGATCTCTACCTTTGCAGCTATTATGACTACAATTTATAAATTATAATTAAATTTAATTCATTCCTAATTTTTAAAAAAATTAATGTCTACCTTTGAATGGGGTTGAGAAATAAGGGACTTTCAACGACTTTTTTAATATGTAAAATTACGTATCTTTAAACAGCGTTTGCTTAAAAATTGTACGAATGCGTGAGACCAGAAGCACTTGATTGTTATCTTATTTTTTTTAGAAATTGATAACTCCTCCGGGGCAAACGCGGATGTTATAAATGGTAAGTACAAAATTGATTTTTGCGAACATTGCGACTGCAATCATGCACAGATGTTGTTTTAGTCGTCCATAATAGAGGAACGTTTTTCCTAACAACACAGGCGATACAGAAACGATGTTCTTCGTTTATACTGCATCGGGAATGCAAAAGAAAACACGCTAAACGAGAAAACATTCTGTGCACTCTATAAACAGTTCAAGATTCCTGGACCCGGTGCATTTTATACGATTTTCAGTCTACTCGGAGAGACTGATAAAAGACAATGTTTCTTCAAAAAGGTAGAATTCCCTCAATATTATTCAATAATTTCCATATAAAAAAAGTATCGGTGTATTTAATTTTTTAGTGGAAATTAATTATCGATTTCGACTGTCTATATAAATGAAATATTAATTTACTTTTCCACCGTTCTAAAATGTCTAAAATACGAGAGTAATATTCACTAAAAATTCTTTTAAAAAATCGAATAGATTTTCGAGATTGCTCTACGATATTACGCATTCTTTGAAAAACATTCTCTAAAAAAGGGAACGTGTGGCCACGGCCTAAACATGGTAGAAGAGCAACTCGGGCCGGTATTCGAACCGGGTCGTGTCAAAGGGTTTTTTAATAAATAACCCGCCCCCTGCCCACCGGGTCGCCCTCATTTTCGCGGCCCTGGTCGAGCACACGCGTGTTCCTCTCGTATGTGTGTACGTGTGGACCCATGAAAAATTGATCGTGTGGAGCGGGATCAAAGCTCGTGAATTACGAATTATATGCGGGCCTTCAAGACCGCAAAAGATCAACATATAATTTTTTCCACTGACCTCCACGAGGGTGATGAGGATGATGAAAAGGGGCGGCGGGCAACAAGTGTAGTGATCGGCATAGTACTTCCGGTCCCTCTCCTCTGTCAGGAACTCGTCGCCGATCATGCGGACCATCCTGCAAAAAAAACCATATTTGTTCAATATCTTTCTTTGATAAATTCAGGCAGAAAATTCCCCAATTTTTTTATACATATATAAAATTATTCTGTTTAAAAAAACTCGTCGCCAATCATGTGTGCATCCTTCAAAAACCCATAATTTGTTGAATATCTTTCTTTGATAAATTCAGGCAGAAAATTCTTCAATTTTTTTATACATATGGAAAATTATTCTGTTAAAAATTCAGGCAGCAGATTCCTCAATTTTTTTATACATATATAATTATTCTTTTTTAAAAGGTCAATATATTATCCTAGGCCAAACCGATTCCGGAAAAATTAATCTTCAGAAAATTCACAGCTGTTTGAACTCGAATAACGCTCGAGTCATAATAGATGTCCATGCCGCTCCTATTATTTCAGGTTTGCAGTATGGTAGCGGACGGACAGCTATTACAACTTCGAGTGTCTACTTCGGAAGAGGAGATAGTGATTAACAGATTTTTCGAGAAGCTCGTCAAGGGACGCGACAAAGGGGGACTTTTATCTGCAGACCGGTCGGATATACGTTTCGAAATTAATCCATCGACGGGTCCAGCAGATATTCTCGAACTAATCATCGGCCCGAAGCGATTCTCGTGCGCGAAGGGATAACCGGGCGTCCTCGTTAATCGTCGCCAGAGGTAGCGAAATAACGAGGAATTAACTTCGCCAATTCGTCGGGGAAGAAAAGGAGAAACACGCTTTCGCGCAATTACTGCCGACTTCTGGCGTCTATAGTTCCTCATTATCCCGGCCTGTCAATATCTGGCAGTCGCCACGCGCCCCTGTCCCGTCGCCCGCGATATTAATTATCGTTAATTCATCGCACGACCCCTGGGACACTGTCAAAAATCCCTGTCAATTTACTGTTGCCGATGACGATCGTTTCCTGAAGTGAACAAATATTCTTCAACATAGAAAAATTTACGTATACATATTATACGAGTTGAACAAACACATCTTTGAAATTTTCGTTACTGGCCCAACTAAAAAAGTTATAAACATCAACTTTTACTATTGCTTCTCACAATTCCGACCAAATTCATTTTTCCAACATATCTTTTAGACGTCATTTACTAAACTAATTCTTCTAGCCTTACAAAGAAATCTAACCGGTCCCTAGGAAGTTATGAAAATTAAGTTATACACTCATTTTGATGGAAAAATTAATTTTAAAAAAAGTTACATGTTTTTCCCTCTCCGTTTATTACAAGCCTGAAGTAATAGGAATCTTATGGACAGCTATTAGGGGACGTTCAACGATTTTTTGGAATATATAAAATTATGTATCTTGAAACTAATTCTTCTAGCCTTACAAAGAAATCGTTTGGTCGATTCATAAAAAAGTTATTCTGATTTAAAGTGTGTATTCGATATCGTTGAAATATTTTAAAAATTTGAGATGTCAATATATGGTTTCTCCTCTATTAAAATCATTAAGAGAAGAAATAACATTCAATTTGATTTCTATTTCCCGATTCAGGAGATTTCTATTTTTCATAAAGATCCGCAGTCTAGTGTCATCAGATATGCTCCTAACTGCATACGTAGGTACGCGTTCTGAAAAGAGGTCACACAGTTAACTGGTTAAAGGACGTCTACCCAAACTCTTTACCCAATCCTTTCTATTTCTTGCCGATCGATGCAGGAAATTTGTATTTTTCATAAAGACCCGCAGTCTAGTGATATCAGTTATGCTCCAAACTGTATAGGCTTGCCGTCTGAAAAGAGGTCGCCACAGTTAACTGGTTAAAGGACGTCTAAGCCCTTTACCCAATTCGTGCACCATCGACTTCTTAATTTCTCATCGTGAGAGCTTATCGCGCTCATTCCCGTGGTGCTCGAGGAATTAGCGTCGCTCTTCAACGCCCCCGTGGGTTAATAATGAAGGTCGGACATATAGGTAGTCGCCGCAATTAATCAGTATCCATCCCCCGAGCGGATATTTCTCAGTCGCTCTTGTTCTTGACAGACGTCGCGCCACCTGCGTTCGCGGGAGACACGGCCTCCACTGGGAACTAGAGAGCGAGCAGAGAGAGAGAGAGGAAGGTGCTAGAGGGGAACAGGCACGACCCCTTTCCCGTTTCCTTGAACCCGGGTATATCAGTCACATCGCTAATTGGAAATCGCTCGTGCGATCTACGGTGTCTCGAGGCGCGCACTGGCAATTAGGTGCGCGACTACGCCGAGCTGGCTCGCCAACCCACTCTGCATTCGGGATATTCACCCTTTCCTTCTTCCTTTCAGACCCGAGAGCGCGGCCATATCTCTCGCGACTCTGACCGCGTCTTCATTTTCACTGATTCGCCAACCTCGGGCTTAGTTTTCCATTTCATGGATGCTTGGACATACCGCTCTCTTCCTCCTACGCGTCGTGCCATCTTGCCTCCCTCCCTCCGTACCGTCGCGCGGGACAAAATCAACTGGCTTAACAGTTTTATCGCTTTTTGTTTCACTTTTTCCTCCAGAAATCGTTCTAGCCGCCGCCTCTCCGACTTGTACTTTCTGCAACTTCCCCCCGTAACGTCCCACAGGACCGAACGGCGTTTAGCAATCGATTTCTGTTTCGTTTTGTCCTCCGCGAACTCGTTTAGCCTTTCAACTTTTTTGAATCCTGTTTTCTCCTGCTGTTTTCAATTTCTGCGGGGTTTTTGACTACGAGCCCCCCTTTAGGACGCGGTGCGCTCTTACGGGAGTACAGAAGGGAGTAGCTTCCACCCTTTAACGTCTCCTGGTTGAACAGTTTGCCATTTGTTTATTTAAATTTGTGATTAAATGTATTCAAGTTTAGAGTCACGTGGTGAATTTTATTCAGTCTGGAATTGTTCTAGCTTCGTGTTTAGTTTAAGAGTACATATTAACCACGGAATTGTGTTATGGTCGCGTTTATGTTGAGGTTAGGATTATAGGGGAGCCAGGATTAAGTATAGGGTCCGGGATTAGATATAGAAGCTAGGATTACACATAGAGGCCGAGATTGAGGTTAGGATTACGTGTGTATAGATCAGGTTACCATATAGAGGTTATGGTTAACTTAAATTTAATATAACCATTAAACTATTATTTAACAATAAGTTTGAAATTATATCCAGTCTAAAGTCAAATAGTTTTAATCCCTAGCAAACTCGTGAGACCAAAAACTGATAAAAATAAATACGAGGTTGCTCCACACACTGCCCATCTTTCAATTCTTGGCCCCCAGGGGCAACCTGCTCGCTTCCAGGGCCAACATCCAACGATTAAGCGCGGTGAGCAAAATTTCCAGGGATCTTGATATCTGTGGGGGACGAAACTAATCTTCCACGGATTATTTGGCAAGGGCAAACGTAAGAGCGTACACACGGAGTTCTGTGGGGCGAAGCTGCTCGGCAACACGAGCCTGCCACTTCAAGTTCAGAAGGGCGAACTTCGCGAAGGGATCGTTGGCGAAGGGTCAGAACTGTGTAATTAAAGGAGATATAGGGTGACACGGTAGTTGAAGCAGTTACGGCAGCTTTACTTACCGGTGCTCCTTACTTTTCACCCGGTAGCCCCTGGGGGCCAATTTCATTACCGGGACCCTATTTTTTTCCAGGTAGATACGAGAATCGTGTCAAATTATTCAACTTCCGTGACCGGAAGTTCTCCAAACACTGATGACCTTGTGCTTCAATCGGATGTTAGCTTGTGATCATTCAAATTTAATTTTTCAACGACAGAAATATTATTATTTGTATATATATATTATATTTTGTTGTGTGTATATTATGTATATTGTATATATGTATATTATGTATATTACATACATATTATTTATATTATTTATATATATATATACATATATATTATACATGTATATATGTATATATATATATATTATATACAACGACGTTCATATTATTAGTGAAAATATAGTGGAAATTTCGAAAGAAGAATTTGGAAATTGCTCCCTGTCATAATACGTGTCCACCCAACCACCAGTATTCCCAGCCTACAGCATGTACTGCGGTGGACAGTTATTATGACAATGAGCGTCCAGGTCTCTTCTGTGTCGAAAAACAAAAGGTAACTCGTCCGATGAAGAATGGACCTGGCTTTTTTCAATGGAAAGGTTACGAATGGATGTTCGAGCTTCCGTGCACCGCGTCGCTATAGCCGACAGGCGTAACTCAAGAGAAATGCTGAAGTATCAATCATAGAACAATAGAGGAGAGCCCAGTCCTTCGTTTCTTTTTCTGTAGAACGTGAATACAATGAATAATAAAATATTTGGTGGGCTGCTATGGACAGCGAGAAAGTTCTCAAGTGCTCGAAACTTGGGTCGTACAGTGGCGTACGAAGCTGTTCGCGAGCCAGGTACACGCGATTTTTATCGGCCCTATTTTCCCCATATAATCACGATTAAAAATACTGAAGGAAATCTGACTCGTCCTAGTACCCGGCCCCGCATTAGGAAATTTTTTCCGATTTTTTCGCTGCGAGCTCTGGTCGTAAAAAATGACAGAAGTTTGCAAAAATTCGGGTTTCATATAGAGGTTTAAAAGTACCGTAATCATTGTGCTCGACTTTTGTCAGGATTTTTGTAGATAGTAGTAGTTAGAAAAGATGATTTAAAAAAAGAAAACAATTTTTTCGAGTGTTTTCGAATGTTGCGAGCGTGCTTCAAGGGGTTAAATGCGAAAGTCTAGGCGGAAAGGAGGTTGCCAGTTTAATAAAATCGAGCTGGTAAAATTCGGACGCATTCACGTAAGCATCTTCTGCATTTCTTGACGACCAGATGCTGGATAGCCCCTTTGTGGAGGATCTCGTCCAAAGACGAAAGGCTCCCGATTAAATTACCTGAAATTCGCGAAAAACCCAGCGGATCTGTGTAGAACGATGTCGTCCCGTGCACGGGGGATTACGCGTCCTTACAAATTTACCGACAAGAGGACACGATATATATATATATATATATATATATATCCATCGGCGAACATAATGCCTCCTGCAAGAATCGTCGGACGTCTTATCCTCCAGACTGCGTCCTGGCATGGAGTCCTTCGGGGATAAGTAGTCCTTAAATCCGATTTTACCCGTCCGCGATCAAAGCCGCTAGGAAATCGAATCTTTCGATGATCGGCCGGTGCAGATTGGGAGCCGATCGACGGAACAGAATATGCGATGCAATACCTGCGCGATGGCCGCGTACGTGTGCCGGTGCAAAGTGCATAAAGCCGATCATAGGAAGCGGCCGATCGTTAAACGCGACACAACCGTTCGCTGTTTTATCCCGAGCGCATTAAACTACGCCCGATGAAAAGGATAAGGAATACGACGATTTCGCGGATACAAAACCGTACGTCGCAATCCGGGAACCGTTTCGAGATAAACGCTTGTTAAAGTCACCGTTTTGGACGCGGCCGTGCAGCGAGAATGGCTCGACAAATTGGGTTCGTGATTTCAGAATCGGATTCATTCTTCACGGAGGGCTTTAGAAAACTTGAAGAGGAGCTGCTTCTAACTGCAGAAGATTTCGATTAAACGATCGGGTACATTCTGCTGATTAAAACGAGTACCCACACGGCATACTTCGGAGCACAATTATTTTTTTAATTCACCAAGGTGGCAGCACTGCTCGGTGGGGCGCGAGCGTTCGGATAGAAGAGGTTATATTTAATCGTGGATTACTCGGGCACGCACCGATCAAATGGTGTCGTGTTGGGTATCGTTTTACGTGGAAAAATGTCACGCTTGTGTTAGTAAGAGTTTTATAAATAAATAATTATAAACAAAAGAGTTACTGTTCTACAGTCTCAAGTGTTGTATAGATTTGTAGGCGTCTAATACTTATATTATGGAAAAGTGCTGTAAAAGGGGGTCTCTGCAGCTGTCGTCTGTAATTTATTTAGCAAATTCGTCCGGAGTTATGGTTGCAGACCTCAGGCATCGGCTAGTATATTCCATTTAGGGGATAGCTAAGCAGACGGAGGAGGGTGAAACGGAGATCGAGAACTCGCGGCAGGAAAGCGGAGGGTCACGGGGGTGGGAAGAACGTTTGATCGCGACGGTAAGGGGGTATCGAGCAGATATGGGGTGGGACACAGGGTGCACGGCATGCCCGAGAAAGCATGAAATTGCGCTCAGGTCGCGGCGTATTAGATTATTAGGACTCCGCACGCGCATATCCGGACGGCGTCGTCCCGCTGTATTCCCCATGAGAGGCCAGAGGAAATTTCGCGATAAATCAAACGTGGCCAGGCCACGGCTATGTCCGTCGGGGAAACAAGATGCTTTTCCTGATCCTGTAGCAACTTTGGCAATCCCGAAATTCCGACCATTTTCTCGATATTTTACTACGTTGCTCTTGGTACTAAGGAACGGTCACTTTCAACAATTTATTGTGTAAGAACCTAACAAGATACGACTAAAAAACTTTTTGGAATATGTTCAGCCATGAGTCAACACTGTACACAAAATTTCATGTTACTGTACGGTTGACTATTATTCCGCAATAAATTCCTAGAGACAGTCTGTCTATTGTAGCCTGGCTTATCCTTCTTCGAGCGCCATTTCTCTGTACTCAACGGGAGGGAACATACTAAATTCAAATTCTGTTTCTCTATAACAAAGAGCCCGATATACCATGGCATTCGAAAATTCGAAATAATAGATCGGCCAATTCCTGCATCGCTGGTGATATTTAACAGAACAATGCGCCGATCGATCAGAGGCATGTCGGTATAAACAGCTCAGCATCGACGGCCGCGTTCACAATTAACTTAACGAAGCAATTACAAACAGCCATCGAGCACCGGCCTTGTCCCCAGGGGGGAATAAGAGAAAGGATTACGTCCACTCGAGGATTCAATTCTCTGACCGACGGCAATATCTCCCCTCTCTCTCTCGGCTGCCAGGACAACAAAGCTTGACCGGAAGTTGCCGGGGGTGGACCTGGTCTGTGGAGGATGGCCTACGACATTAGGGTGTCGGAGGTAGGAGGGGTGATACGTGATAGAGTGTCGGGAGATCGAGAAACGGAAAAAAGGCGTCGGAACAGAGGGAAACCGACGAGGAAAACTGCTTTCCTGGGAAAAGGAAATTGACTTCTGGCAGCTGAGGACACGTGCCCGGACTACGCGCAGCTGTCTGCGCCGTTATCCACGTCCCCATAAGCTCGTAAACGTAGTTCTCTCGTAAAAAAGCTCTACCTCGTCGCCTGCTCGTCTCTGTGTTTCCCCGTTGTGTGTACACGCGACCGTATAGATGCGAGACGCTAAGGAGGAACGACACCGACGACGACCCCGCTCTTCTTCGAGCGACCTCGCCTCCAATCGTTCTGTCTACGACAAATGACTGTCTGCCGGACGATGTGGATCAAACACGCGTTCCCACCCTCCGTTTGTTTTTTCTACATGGTGTCTAGATATGCTCGTGGAATATAGATTTCTTTTTTCACGGTACTTCGTTATGTGAAAGAAATCAACGATCTTTTTTCTGGGGGCTTTTCGATTACGGCTGTCTTTGGGGATTTATTGTGCACTAATAGTTAAATAAAGAATACTAGGTCGTTGCATACGAAATGTATGATTTTTAACAGCAACAACCACAACTATTTTATGTTGGTCAAAGAATTAGATAATTCTTGATTGTAATGGGTTGGAACGAAAGTACGTTCTTGATAGCTAGAATTCAGATATTTATTCTATACAATGTTCTATATAATAATATAATAATAATAAAAAATAGTACAATGTTCTATATAAAATTCTATATAACAGAAGGAAAATATTTGTGAATTCAGATTGAAGATTGTAAGCTTTGTACCTCAAAGATGAAATCGGACGTTTCATATGCAACAACTGATTAGGAAATCATCGAAAAAGTATTTTAGTCAATGTTGAAATATTACTTTTAATGTAGATACTCTTTGATCACACTGCAGGAAAACGCGACGTCTTTATATTACTGAATCAGACATATTCCAGAATATGTTTTAGTAGTATGCCGTTTGTTTTACCCGGAATAAATTTTAAATAAGCGTAACGTTCATTTCTGTTTTTAATCCGACGTCTCAGAAATTCTGTCAGGTTAAAATTGAACAAAGAGCCGTACATCTGGATTGAGAATTCATAACGGCGACGGCGACACCAAACTCTTTTGCTTTCGACAAATTCCTATAAAATATAAAACTGGTGCAGCAGACAGCGTTCCATTTAATCCTTCCATAGCTACAGTTATTTTTTAAAAATAGTTTAACGAATAAGAAGATACAAGTATAATATTTTTAAATAATTTTTTGATCATGTAAAACTCATTTTTGACTGTCCACCGATGTCACGAAGGTAGACGTTACGTTCAATCTAAATCGATGATCCATATACGAAATTCTAATCAGTTAGTTTGGGCTCATTTTAATCGGGATAGTTTAACAAATAAGAAGATACAAGTATAATATTTTTAAATAATTTTTTGATCGTGTAAAACTCATTTTTGACTGTCCACCGACGTCTGATCAATACATCGCTTTCTACTGAAACGGTGTCCGGCCAATTTCAGACCGTTTCCACTTGAACCAGGCTAGATCAGAGAACGTTAGGTAAAATTAATCTCGCGTTTCGCGGATACAACGATAGAGGGGGAATTGTTCTCGATTTTCCCCAGTCTAGCGTCGTAGAGTGTTGTTGTATGCGTGCAGAGTACGTGCGCGGAGAAGTATGCCTGGGCGTGTAGGTGTGTGCCTGCGCGGTGACCACGGCACTTGAATCATTCTGACTTGCTCACCATGCTCGGATAACCGGCGCAACTGGCGGTAAGGGTGGTTAAACCGACGCAAACCAGCCGATGATGTACGACCATACGGTAAACCACGCATGCACTAACTGAACCAGCCTCTGCCTCGGTAATGGCGTCTTCTTTTACAAGCGTTCGCGTTCATGGTTGCGCGTTCCAGGCACCCTTGTACGTTATTAGGGAAATTGCCCAACCGGGTGCAAAACATTCCGCTTTTGCCACTCGCCAATATTCAGTATCAGACTGGATCGAATATGCCGGATTCGCCGGGTCTTCTCTGACCCGGAAATATTTCTATTTTTGTTGTGGATCTAGAAAATACTAACAGTATTTCGCAGTATTTTAGGACTGTGTTTCACAAACCCCTTCTATAATTTTCTTAACACCGAGTACAACTCGTCAAAAAAATAAAAAGAAAATATTGCATATTCTTTAATACTGATCACAATATATTTCTTTTTCCTTTTTTAGTGCATAAACGAAAAATAAGATTCACTCATAATAAACTAATAAAATTTATATTATATATATAAATCAGTTTATATATAATATTATATATAAAACAGTTTTAGATTATGTTAACAAAATAATTTGTTAAGATATTTAGTAATTTTTAGGAAGCGGCTGTTTTAGATTATTTCATAAACATAAGTTGTCGAGATATTTAGCAATTTTTAGGATACGACTGTTTCAGGTTACTTCATAAAAATAATTTATTCGCATCTCTGGCGAATATTGCAAAGAATGGGGGAAAGTCATTTACACAGATCCTATATTGATAATGATACACGGATACGATATAGCCAATAAGCGCTGAGATAAGCGATCTTTGATACAGGCTATTGGACATTGCGCAATCAAACGCAATCAATCAAATGACCAAGTCGCCGTGCAAAACCATATATTACGGCCATGCAAGTCGTCTTGATGGCCTACAGAGACTGTACAGAGGCGCATCACCCTAATTTACTGATCCTCGGCTGTGGCATCGGATATTATCGTTCTCACTACTTTATTCCCATTTTTAACTGTTTTAGTATTCTAATATTCTACCATTAAATCACGTCTATACTAAAATTGCTATGGTAAAATTGTCTAATTTCTTAGATTGATCCTTAATAAAAAGCTTCCGACTTGAATATTATTTCCAAAATAACGAACAGTCGTCCGCAGCCCCCCTTAACAGCTCGTAAGTGAAGTTAACAGCTCGTAAGTGAAGTTAACGGCCCAAAGAATTATTAACTAAAAATTTAATTTCCGTAACAAGGGTGGGTGAATTGTTCGAAGCTCTTCGAAGGAGGGAGACGAGGATACGCGACGGAACAGACCGGCAGGGATACTCGAGATATTCCGGGGGGATGGGGATGCGATCGTGAAAGCAACGCCGATATCTCGGATCCTATGGTACGATTAATTGGTCACGGCATAGTACGAGTCGACCGTCGAAATTTCCAAAATTATCGGGATGACACGCCACGAAATAGCTCGCGTCGAGGGGTTCGGATGCTGGAGAGAGAGAGTGGGGGTACGGGCGTGCGAGGGTGGAGAAACACTTCGTCGCGAGGAACAATAGCTCGTTTGGGGTCGCGTAGCTATGCAACGTATGACGTATAGCCCAATATCCTTGGTACACGCCAGCCCTATGGTCTTGTCCTTTTCCCCCTTTACGACTTGCTCCTCCCCCTCTCTCTCTCTCACTCTCTCTGGCTTCGAAACCCCGTTCCCCCTTTTCATCACACCCCACTCGAATTCACGTTCCTCTTGTCCTTACATCGGGATCTTCGTCGTTTCCCTAACCTCCCCCTATACCTTCTTCCACAACGAGAGCTCGAGCACGCGTGTAAATCCCTATCAGGGTGAACGTGTAATTACGTACAGGGTGGCTAATTAATTCGACGAATATTCCGACCGCTGCGGGAAAAACGAGACCGAGCTCCGTCGAGCTGCAGCGACGCAATGCTGCGAGGAATGCACTGCGAGATTGACGAATCAGATGTGCAATTTGCATCCCGTGCTGGCTCGAATCACGAATTTTCCAAAAATTCGATGTTGAGTAGAGCAGCGCGCGCAACAATTACTTAGATCGAATCACCAAGTTCTATGGGAATAATGAAGTAACGTCAGTTCATTTATAATAAAATTAAGTTCGATAGAAGCGAATGATCCTTTTCAGAAATGGAAAAAAATCGAAAAAATAAAAAATAGAACTTTACAATCTCGAAATGTACAATAAAATTGACTTTATAAAAGCGAAGGTAAAAATTGATTTTTTTCAGATTGAAATAGGAATTGACTTTTTAGGAATGGAAACAAAAATTGACTTTTCGAAAAAAACAGATAGAAATTGACTTTTTCGAAATGGATATAAAAATTGACTTTATAGAAGTGGAAGTAAAAATTGATTTTTTGCAGATAGAAATAGAAATTGAATTTTTGGGAATGAAAACGAAAATTGACTTTTCAAAAATAGAGATAGAAATTGTCTTTCTTAATTTTTAAATAATTTGTTTAGTGAGCAAATAGTATGGTCGACTAAAAGGAATACAGACTTGAGAACGCGTTGCATCGGATCAAGAAATTCTGATTGAATCCGGAATACGATTACCTGAGTAGTCGATTCCCAGTAGTAAGTTCTATAAACAGTCGGGCACTCGTACAAGTAGAGAATGTCGTTAACGGGGTCAATATTGCTGCAGTACACGTTTTCCGTTTCGTCGTATCGTGCGACACATTACGCAATTTTCTTGGGAGAATATAATCGAGCAGATTACACCCTAAACTCCGGTAATATACAGGGTGATCCTATTTAAGCGACTAGAATCACGTGGTAAAACAATTTCAGAGTAAGAACAGCATGAAGCTCTGTAATTTCTGAAATCTATAAAACTGCCTCTATAGAAATTAGATTTATGAACGATTGTATAGGTTCTTTCATTTTTGTAGTCCAGCCAGGATGAACAAAAGTATAGGTCTCTTCAAAAGATCAAATTCAAATGACATTCGCACTGCGCCAATAAAACAATGCAAAAAAATCTTTAAAAAACTCATTTGAAATAAACGAATTTTTTCGCAGCGCTATAGGCTGTATTAGAGACCATATTCGACGGCGGGTTTTAGAAGTATCGACCAGGCAACAAAGCAATTCGGTCAGCGACGGATATTGAGCCGGTGTATTTCGAAGAAACTTTTCCAGAACATTGGTTTCGAAATCAGTTTCGAAACTTCCGTTTCGATGCGACCGATTCGAAAAAACTTTTTTTTCGAAAACAATAAAAGCCTATGGCTATATTGCATTCATGGAAGACGGACCATGTACAATGAATCGTGTTATATATTTTACTCCATCCCATAAATACGTGCCGTTTTTGTAAACATACCTCTAAAATTGTTTCCGTTATTTTCAGAATATCTGACTCATCTCCACAACCAATAATCTTCGTGTTCCTCGTCTTCTAAGCAAAAATTCCCACCTTTAAAAAATAGAAACCACTTAAGTGCAAAAGTCGAACGTCATGGGACGACCTGGTAGATCGAAGAATTTTTTTTCGCAGAGTTTAGCAGAATTGCGATGGAGACCCAGATGCATCCGAAAGAGGAAGATGGTGAAGAGTGAAAGATGAAGAGGGCACAATGAAGGAAGAGAAGCCTCGAGGACACTCATCGTTGATAAAGGCCAAGGCCAGAGAGGCCGTCAACGAGCGTTCGAATCCAGGCGATGGGTCTCCGAGCGTTTTCGGGCCAAAACTCGGGCCGGAAGTGCAAGCTGCTTGAAACTCGAGCCTGCTCGGGTTCCGGCAAACACGAGTCAGCTTCGGCAACTCGAACCCGGCGCCGGGGTTCATTGTTTGGATCATCTCGGAAGCTACCCCTGTCCTCCCAAAGTTTCTAGCAGTTCTATACTCTAGAACCGCGTTGATAGGTTCCCATAATCCCGTAAGTCGAATGTCCCGGAGAGTCCACGGCGCAAAACGAGTCTGCCTGGCCGAATGAACTCGTTAACACGTCGACTGACAACTGTCATCGATGCCTACGTCTTGGAATCGTGCTAGTATATTCAGAAACTTCTGTACTCCTGCTAACATTCACTGGTAAAGAGTTATACAGGGTGCGGTACCTAAAACAGGTCACCTGATGTAAATAAAAAACCATACCGTTCCATTAAAAAAAAACAGAGTTGACCTTCGTATCTCCTTCACGTCTCTACCTATAAAAAAATTAATGACATCAGATTACGAGCCCCTCGATATCAAGTAAGTTTGGTCTGATCCTTTTCTTTCTATCTTCAAAAGCAAGCGAGTTATTCAGGTGACCTGTTTTAGGTGCCGCACCCTGTATAACCTTTTTCTTTATGAAACTTTGACTAGCATACGCGTGACACTTTCCTGGTTAAAATGAACCCAAGCACGATACATATTTTCTCGAGTAATCCACGTTTAAGCAGAACTTCTCATTCCGCCATGATTGATACTAGATTCGATAAATCGAGCAGGAAAATGTACTCCGAAGTATGGGGCATGTTGGTACTCGTTTCAATCAGAAAAATGTCAGGAATATGTTGATAACAATGAATTTGCTTGTGGCAAGACAATGGCGGAATTAGGATACTTGTCAAGGCTAGTATTGAAGTAAGAATACTTGTGTGTGTGTGTGTAGGTAGACTTGTTTTAAACTGTCTGTTAGCTTCCTTTTTCATACGAAATTTCTTCAGAAACTTTGCGAGAGTTTCTACCAAAAGATCTTCAACAGTTCATCCTTTTGTATAATTAAACTTCCGTCAAGTCTACCAATGGTTTCATATTGAACGAGTTAAAAATTTTAAGAAATGCTTGAACGATTTAGTAATTGCAACGAACGCGTTTGCATAAATGTAGTCATAATAATTCTGTTGCCAAGACTGAATCGATAACCGCGAGCCTATTAATAGTATCGGAATGATTTTTCGAAAGTTCGCGACGTGAACAGCGCTTTTATAATATCCGAACAAAAGGGATTCAGTCCAGTGAAAGCTGCTCGAACTTTTCGTACGCGCTCAAGTTTGAAAAACCTTTTCGTGCGAAAGTCACTTACTTTGGCAAAGGCTACGTGACTGCATGAACATTTACTCTACATTCAATCTGAAACATTGAAGTTATTCCCCCGTTTCCCACGGTACGAGTGAATTTTTCGTTCTCAATTTATTAAAAACCCTTAGGTCCAATTTATAGCATGTTCGAGGAATAAAGTTTTTTTTTTAAATGATATAAATAATATAAGAAATATTAAAAATTAATTTTAAACAAATTTCTTTACACATTAGTCATTCTTCCACAATGCAGTCATTTTGACATCTTTGGGGTAATATAGGTATATACCAAGTTTCAGTCTTTCTAGTGTTAAGAGTCTTACAAAAGTTCCACTAGCCTGAGGCGCTAATCTTATTAAACAAGATGATATTATTAATTAATACTCGTCACGCGGATAAGAAATATGGTTCTCGTGCCGCGCCGCTAACAATCCAAGCACACTCAGAAACAGCTTGCTCCCAACAGTCACTTGCCAACAATTACCAGCGTCAGTTCCATTGTCAAAAATCGCAGAAAATGAGGTCGTCCAACCTGAGAGGCGAGTTCTCGGAGTTTTCGCGAAAATTTTCCCTCTCTCGAGAAAAAAAAGTGGAACACTGACTTTCCACCCTCGATTGACCACCTCGAGTCGATCTAAGGTTGGTCAGTTTGAAAGAGTGCGAGGTGGGTAACGCGGGTAGTGCGAGGGGTGGAAAGAATAGCAAAGAGGGTGGTATGAGGGCGTGTGGGAGGGTAAATAGAAGGACTTGTCAACAAGAGGCTTTCGGTCGAGGTTTCGGCCGGTG
>CM052344.1:5579880-5604477 GCA_028455595.1 Lasioglossum vierecki | reverse complement strand
AAGAAAATTGTGAGGTAATATAAAAAATGTGCTCTTTTGGCCGAAAAGCGATTGTTTGCATAAAGTTTAGCGGTTCTCGAAAAGATCTTTTTTGATCGAAACTGTTCAGTACGTTGCAGCAGACTTGTCATTGTCGAGCGAGGTGTGAGGAAAAAATGGCGTTTGATCAGCTTTCGATAATATTTGCAGTGCGCTCGAGGTTGTCGTCGATCACCCGAAAATCGACGGTTAAAAAATTCCGCTGTCGGCATAAGTAGAACGACGAAGGTCCCTTCCGAAGTCGATTTTTTCGCCGACCCGAGCTTGCACGCCCTTTCACTCTAACCCTTCGTTTTTCTCCTTCTTCCTCCACGATTTTACCCCCCGGCGTGGTTCCGATAAAATTAAAATCAATTTACTCGCGGGACCGTGTAATTTGGTCGTGAATACCCATTAACGCTTCTCATTTCTTCGCTGAAATAGTCTGTAAACATCAACTTTCGAGTTCTTCGTTTTCCGGACGCGACGGCACGAGAGCTCTCGCCTAACTAGAAGTAACGATTAAAATTCATGAGGTTATCGATTCCCGGGAAATCTAGATTAAAAGCATTTTTTAGCGTTCGAGATGGTTTTTCGAACGCTCAAACATTTATTTCGATCAAAGTCCGTCCTCACATTTATCAATGATGAAACAATTGTTCGTTTTATTGGTCCTGTACATACAATTTGTTTTTTTTTCACTTGTTTCTCGATGACGGGGAACAATTTTTCATATACTAAAAAAAGTACTAAAATATTTTAATATGTTCCAATAAACTTTTTCAGTCGATCCCTACTGTTTTTATATTCTTTTAGTGCATGTAAAGACCGTTCCAACGACCTATATAACTATGTCACTCGGATTATGTAATTTCGAGATATTCGTGTCTGAAAGCGTTAAAATTTTATCTTTCAGACACGAATATCTGGAGATTAAATTGTTGGAATGGCATAGTGATGGAGGTCGTGGGATTCGTCTTTTCATTCTCTACAAGATCAGCAGAAATGATTTGCACGATCCCGCTGAAAAAAGTATCGATGGAATTAGAAATTTCAATGTTCCGGAGAGACGAATTAAATTGATTAGCACCGGGAATATCAGTGTTAGCGAACAACGAGCAGAGTAAAAGGCTCGTCGAGACGGAGATACCGGGGATCGACGACTTTTTCGTTGCCGCGTAATAATTTCATCGTTGCCACTTTGCAAACTACGCGGCGCGACAGGGATTTGCAAATTGAATACACTTCGGCCGCCGTATTTACTTGGTTTCCGTCAGTGGTGGTAGTCTGTCGGGTATTCTATTTGGACGGCGAGCCGTTATGGGACGTAGTCTCGAAGAAAATGTGAAACTTTATCCCCGGAGTTGCGGACGAGACGGCGAAGAATACGGAGAAATGGGGGTTGAAAAATAGTTCTTTTCGTTACTCGAACAAATCCATAATTTCTACCTTTACCGGAGCCCCTCTCTCTTTTTTTCGCTTATACTATCGCGAAAATGAAGCTTTATCCCCTAAATTATTATTCGCGTTCGCCGCGAAACAGACCATTCAATTTTGTCAAATTTTGTTCTAAAGTCATTCTTTAAAGGGGTTAGAAAAATCGCAAAAATTCGAACAAAACTTCATTAGATATAGTGCAATTTCAAATTTTCAAATACTCTGCGTTCTCTTTGGAAAATTCATCAAAGCCATTTGTGCGTTTTCTGTCTCCAGATAAAGATCGCGCGCGACTGTTTACCGAGTTACAGATTTTATTTCGATTAAATTCACTGCGGAGCCGGGCCGCGTTCCGCATCTGCTGTTTTTCATTTTGGCGAACAGATTTCACAATGAAACTGTAATCGAGTTTCAAACACAGATAATAAATAACACGACCAACTTTCGGGTCTCGAAAAACGCATCTCGAACATCGCGATACAGGACGTGTGTTTTCAACAGATACAATTATTATTTTACTAAATATTTTCATTGGTTTGACACGTGTGTGCACACGATCGCGTGTTTCACGTAGATCCGACGTTTGGCGGAATATTTATTTCGAAAACATTCGTTCGCGAGTCAACAAGCAGTCATCTTTGTAACGGGCAACGTTACGTAAAGTATTTCGTATTGTTAATTTATTGTATTAGAAGAATGCTTAACAATTAATTAGAAACCCAACATTGATTTTTATCGAACAAAATCCAAACGGATCATTTTTGGCAAATTTATTTTCATTGGTTTGGCAAGATTCATTTTAATATTAAACAAAATACAAACTGGTAATTCTCCAAATAATTTCCTCCCAGGTTTTTAGAGGGATGTATAAATTGATTATATTTTAATATTAAACAAAATTCAAACTGGCAATTTTCGAAATAATTTCCTCCCAAATTTTTGGGGCGCTGTAAAAATATTCGCGAGGATATTTTGCCGATATTTCACTGTATCGAGATCACCGCGATTTCGGGGGGCCGTCGGATTTATCGTTATTACGTTAACAACGATCGCGGATACCGAAAAGCCTGTTTATCGTTCGCGCTCGCTCGCGCGGCCTGTTAGAATAGATAATTAAATACGAGAGGCTTAACACTTCGGTGCGTGGGTGAGGTGGGGGAGGGGATGACCGTTTAACGATGCAAATTATTAGGTCGATTAACCCGATGATCGAAACCGGAACTGCAAACAGTCGGCTGCTCTATTCGAATTTCCATTCTAGAGTTTCTGAGTGAAAAAAGTGGGCGAAAAAATATTTTAAAAATGACTTTTGCAATTTGAAATTCGTGAAAAACTAATGGAAAATGGATGACCAGGTTTTTAAGGGTTGCAACATTTTCGTAGACTTGCTTAAGGGCTACAAACCAAGAATTTTTCGTGATTTTAAAAGCCAAACGAAACAATTTCTATGTCACCAGATTTAATAATAATATATGTATAACAATATATGTAGTTTTTTGAACTACAATTTTCAAAAAAATATGTCCAACTACCTCTGCACGTGTGCAATTCAATTTTATTCGTTCAACTAATGAACATAAGTCACTGTCGAGCCCAAAACTCTCGCATATTGCCAAAACTCACCCCTGTGTTCCAACACCAACAGCTGTCGCGACTGCCACCGCACTAAGCATAATTAGGCGACTCGTTCTGCCCACGGACAGTGATTCTACGTGAAAATCAGCCCGTGAAAATGCTCATTTGCAAAACGAATGGCACGAATCACACGTCGTTTCGTTCTCGAAAGTCACCGATCTCCCGGGGTTGTTTCGCAATGCGCAGGGAGGCCCGCACAACTCAAAACCGAAAACGTCGATGTCGTTGAAACGATGGATGTAGGTGGCCCGCAATAATTTCTGACCTGCTTCGCATGTTGTGCCGATACGACTGCCGTATTGTCGGCGAATAGACGACAAATCGTACCCGGCGCATAAACACAATAGATTATTACTGTCTACCGATTGTCAACGACTTTGTCGTGCGCCGTTGATATTACAGCAAATATCCCAGAACACCAGCTGCGCCGATAAAACACTGCAAGTCGTGTGCAATCGACTCGACAACGCCAAGCGCGCAATGTCCGCCCTCTATAAACACGATCCTCGATATCTCTATAATTGCAACAGTATTGGTCGCCACGATGCTACGAGAACCACCCCTAATACCGCGAATTAGTATATCCCGCTTGTCCCGCCGCGAAACACCATTTCTAATTCTTCTATAAATTTGCTATTAGGACGGCCAACATCGCAAATTTATTAGTTTGTTAATTATACATTAAGCTACACGATATAAGCCAGTACTCGCCCAAACCGATTTCGGATAAATCAATTTTTAATAAAGTTACAGCTCTTTCAACTCGATCAACTATCGTAGTCATAATAGCTGTCCACCCTTTACGTACATTGCAAGCCAGATGCAATAGGAATCGTACGGACAGCTATTCTGACTACGATCTCTACCTTTGTTTCTACCAATTTAATAATTTCATTAAATACATAAAATTATGTTTCTTTGAAAATTCAAGATATACATATCATTGTAGGGAGTTTGAACGATTGAACTTGAAAATTTTATTCGTGTATCTTGAACCGGAAGGATGTGGTAATTTTGCAAAAATTTGTGAATCTTTAATTAAGCATTTTGCTAATTATTTTAAATAATAAATGTTTCGGTCACTAATTTGGACCATTTTCAAGATTAACTTAAAATTGCGTCTATAAGAAAAAAATAAATAAAAATTATTTTATTATTAGCAATGATACGATCGATATAAGTTTATTTATTTGTGAATCTTTGATCGGAATTATTTTTTGTATGTAAAAATGACAAAAAACGTATGAATTGGATGTTAGTTTTAAAAATGTTATTGCAAATTTTTATCGAAATTCGTCCACGGTTTTGTTTAGTTGTCGTATTTCGTTCCTGCCTCGAGCGAGTTTTTGGTGTGTTGCAATTTGATTTTCAAAAAATACAAGTAGAAAACGGGAGTTCATATGAAAATCTGCGATGAATGGTAACGGATGGTTTGGCATTGTTGTGTAAAAAACCATCTGCAAAAAAGCTGATGGTTCCCAGAGTGAATTTAGATATTAATACTTTCAAAGTTTGTTCAGCTACTATTTACGCATTTTTGATTATGCGTTTTCTAAAAGTTGATCGTTGCAGGTGTTAAGGGGAAAAATGGTTAAAAATGCGGTCTCTATGAGATAGCATATTTTCTTCAAACGCAACAGGTGTCCTAATAGTTATGGACAGGAATGTGCTGGATACATACATACATATACATAATATGTACTCATAAATATAATAGCGGATATCTGTGAAACGACTATTACATTACGATCAAACGAATTTTTAATAACTCTTTTCGATAATATTTTCTAAGGGATGATAAAATCAAATTATAGCACCCATCAAAAAATTCAGTTGCATTGTAGACGCACAGCTTTAATATTTGTTTAACTTTTGAAGTCGTCGATTACGAATTATAAACAAATTAACTGGTCAGATACCGATATATCTAATAATGTAAACAATATTTTAAATAATAGTACAGCAATTTTTAGCTCTCTTGAGTGGTAAGGTTTAAAAAAATATTTTAACTTTTTAAGTTGTTTAATTGTCTTTTGTAGTGAATGGTGTTATGTAAATTATGTAGGTTCAAGACAGAACGACTTTGTTCTTGCACGTGAGGCGTTCAGACTGGAAGCTCATCAAGAGCAGTTAGGATGATATTCGCCGTCAGGTGGATACTCATTTGTCCACTATGAACGACGACACCCGGAAACAGTACCATTTACGTCCGACAACCGTGCACGTTTCTCAACTATTCTAATGAATTGTCTCTGAGCTTTGAAGCTAATGACACTTCAGGAATTATTGATAGTTTTACACCGTTCCCTCTGTTTGCTAACTGCTGAGTCTACAGCGAAATTATCACATGCGCACTGATCACCCTAATCGTTCCCAATAAAATTAATTTACAACTAGAAACTGCAAATCGCTACCCGACATAAAAACTATTGAAATCAATTTCATGAAATATAATGTTAATTTACAATATAATTTTAAGATATTTATACTATTCCTAGTTTATTTAAAATACATTTACTTAAAATGCATTTGATTGACTAAATTTGTAAATCAAAGAATTAATATTTGTATATTGTCTATAGTTGAACAATAAATTGTTGATTCACTTAGGGTTCGCGTAATTAAATTATTTTGATTTAGAGTTTACGTTACCGTTAAAATTTATGATCTCGACGATATAATTCTACGTGTATAAAATAAACAAAAAGAAATTCGATACGGGAGAGTAAAATGAACAGCGAACACGATATCACTCTGATGGAATATCACTTCCATCGAATCAAAATAATATCGTGTTCACGGTACATATTAATTTCAAGTATTTTTCTACTCCTTCCATCATTCTCATTGTATGCACTCGTTTTTGTTTCACGGTGTGTAATATATATGTATTTTTATAGTTACGCTTTGTTTAAGTCGCTCACAATTGTTCATAGATTGACAGAATGAAACAGGGTTTACTTTATCAATTTTAACTAAACCGACTAATCTTTAAAAATTTTCAAATTGATTATTTTCAATTTATTCGAATTGGAGATGAATATGTTTATTGAATTCTTGCTTCGTGCAATTTATACAATGTTTGTATTATAAGAATACTACAGAATTAATAGACTGTAGATTGTCTGCAATATTTGTCCAGAGATGTGTTAATTTGTTGAAATACGTGGAAATAAATTCTAAAAACCGTTGGTTACAGTACAGTTACTACATTGTCTTCACTCTGTGCGTCGCGTTCCAAGAAAAGTAAATAAAGTCGAGTACACTAGGGCACGAAAGAGACCCGAATGTGTCGATGTATATGTTTTTGTCCAAATCATTTGGCTCGAATGAAACGAAAACACTCTGCTGGCTGAGTTACGGCATCCCAACGTAAACAATACAACCTAACCATGTCGATATTCTCATTTTCATAGAGGACCATCAACAAGGGTAACCAACGTACTTACAAAATTGTCAAAAGGAATTTTTTCAGATGGAAAATGTGGAATTAATTTTCACCTTTTGCATACAATACATTTCTGTTTTTAATAAGCTATTAAAATTCCGAAAATGTACGAGAAAATTATATTTCCTCTTTGACGGAGGTCTAAAAATAATTATTGAATTTTACAACTGTTAAAGAAGTTCCATAACGCGACGTTGCAGATTTTTATGAAAAATAATTTTTCAATTCTCTCCTAATTTTCTAATTGATTGCATTAATTTTTCAAGATACGAGAACAACGTCCCCTGTCTTAATCATTTTTATGTGCTACAAATATCTGAACATATTTATCCACGTTTTTCTTTGCTGAAAACATAAAATATTCAGCAAAAAACTAGAATAATAATGTCCTGTGTAAATAATTACATTTCAGGTGCACAGTTCGACTGTGAAATTGGTCGAAATACTGCAAAATGGCGGGCGAAATGAATGATATCCTGGCGCACACTGTGTCAGAGGAAAATATTAAATTGGCAATATTGTTTTCAGTCTGTCACTAGTTAAAAGTTATTTGCGAGGGAAATATAATTAGAACGGAGAGCTAAATCCTGATAAAGTTAATCCGACATACACATTTTTCACTTTTTCCTTCTCCGGTGTTATTAAAAAAAAAATAAACACTCGCGACCATAAGAAAGAACATTTAAAAAAAAACATCAAGCCCTAATTAAATTCACAGATAAAATCACCGACAGCAACGATCAGAATTATTATCAGAATTCGAAAGAAAGCATTTATTTATTCGCGGATTATTATTAAAACTCGCTACAGTAAATAATTAAAAAATGTTTCGGGATAAAGTCTTTAATTTATATTCGCATAAAAATCAACAACGTGATTACTATGTTTCGCTAAATTTTCGCACAAAGAAAATTTACAAGTTCCAACTGGAAACCGTGGAGCCTCCCGGCATTTAATTTCCTCTTTAATTATTTTAAATCGTGCACATTTAAATTACAACATTTCCCCAGGAGAATTATGCGCAAACTAACTTCAGCAATGTGCGAAAGCAACCTGGAGTATCCAATCCCGTTACAATGTTCAATAGTTGCACGGATAATAATAATTACAATGCCGGCGGTTGTTGATATTATTGTAACTATGCAAGCAGATCGGTTTATTAGGTTTGGAACCGACGTATCTTCTCAATTAGGTGTACACGTATGATTGGTTGATTCTAAGGCCAGAGAATTCCCATGGTAAATTACAAAGGAATTAAAAGAGGTTTGTTATATACGGTGATTAGCCACCCAATTTCATAGTAATTTCTATAATAAAGTTTAATTATCAAGCTCAAGATTTCGTTAGCTTCGATCAAGTGCTAAGAGGTTCTACTAAAATAATTAATTTTTTTTATTGTATTTTTAATTTTTAATTTACACTATCAGCTTAAAATATCAATAATTTTGGCCCAAAAAATTATGTTATATGTTCAACACGATGGCAAATAAGTATGCAGAACTTTATTGTAAAATTCTTCACCGACAAAGATTATAAATGGAAATACTTCATGATCTTAGCACGATTACTCAGTTTTATAGTGTTCCCAGAACCGACCTATGGTCGGCAGTCAACGGAACCGAAGAAAAGCTGCTGGGGAGGAATTTATTTTGTTCGATTTCACGAAATACAATACGTGGAACTATTGTTCACGATCTTGTTCTGCACAATCTCCGGTAAAGTGGTCTAGCTATCGGACGATGACACTGCAAATACAGGTTTATTGCAACATGTGCAATTGGATGAAATAAAGTTCTCGAGGAGCCCTCTCTGTCTCGCACTTGAGCTCTGCGCAGTTCCCATACTCGAAGGATCAATGGGACACTAATGGACACACTGGACCGTTGCGGCAAAAAATATTTCTGTTGCACTTTGTGTCGATCCCCTCGTTGCGGATCGAATAGTTTTAGAAATTCTGATTGGTCGATTTTTATGCAAATTATTTTCGTTATTGAATTCGAGTACCGTTAAAACTTAAAGTTTAATGTTTTCAGAAACGATGATCGACAAGTTCGGCTAGAAATGAATTTATATTAATAAATTTTACCTAACCAGAATACTGCTTTTTCGTGAAAATATAGCGATATAGAATATTCGTAAAATTTTTAAACCATCTCCAAACGTCAAAAATTTGAATAAAAATAGAAGGAACGCTCCTCGATTATAAAAGCAAACATGTCGGAGTGATCCTTTTAAAAAGAACGTCCCCAAAGCAGTAAGAGGATCTATAAATACGTAGATTTAAAAAGTCGATGCTTTAAAAGTATGTTTAAAACGTCTCCTCTTTAAAAAAAACTTTATTAAAAAATTCGTGAAAATGACGATTTTACGCGAGCGCATAAAAAAAGTATTACATGGCGAGTGTATGAAGTGCACTCTAGCTGACGTGTTTTTCTGGGGACAATGTCTGCCACGCAAAATGGCAAAGGAAATATTTCGCTAATTTATTTAAACAAATAAATTTGAAATCTGTCGAACACGACATTCGATTTTTCTACGTTAAAGAACTAAAATTTTTTACGATACTATATTTCCTAATGGTAAATTCTACGAATTAAATTCTTATTCAGTGAAAAATCAGAATGAACGAAGATTTACGTGCCTCCACTGAAAGAATATTTACAGCAAAACTGACAATACGAACAGCTCTCGTATTTATCAAAGTGAGAGCCATAATAAACACGTAAAGGTCTGCGCAGTGTAAGAATAATAAAATATTAATAAATTCTAATGAAAGCTCACTACCGACACAAAATCAATCTCGGCTTATAAATTAAACAAAGAGGTGTCGGGAGAGGGTCATAAATAAAGTTATTTAAAACGTAAAATCCTCACGGTGGTGACAACAATTGATAGAACGCAAAAAATCTCCTCGAAACACCTCACCCCCTTTTATTTCATCGCCCGAGCTTATGCAATTTCTAGGATCCGATACGCAGTCGTTGCATTTGCATAAAACGCTCGCGACACTGTTGCTCGACAATAACCGAAACGTTCCGATGCAAATTAAGAACGAACCCAAGAAGAACACGATCGGATACAGAGAAAGAACAGAATAATGACCGAGTTTGATCTCCGATCAGCCGATAATGCAATTTTTCCCGTGCATCTGGGATCGCCGAGACAATATTCATCATCGCCAGGGGCCCTCGGCGCTGTTTATTCACCGTAGAAAGGCTTGCATAACACGCAACTAATGGGACGAGCCCCATAAAACGGGAAAAGCGATCGGAAATCGGAGAGAGAGCACGGTGGGAGCCTTTGTTACGGATATTTCTCAACAGAGAGACGCATTGGGGCCTGTTACTGTTATCAAATTGTTTATTGCTCGTGTAAAAAGACTGTTGTTCAAGCCATGGTATCTTGTTACTAATTTTTTACAATTATTTTTTTAACGAAAATGAGACTGAGGTCATCTTTTGCCAAGTCATCTATTTCTAGAATAGCCGAGAATATTTCTCGAAAATATTGTTAGAAAATATTTTAGATAACAGTAAAATTATTGATTATTGTACACACATATCTCTTTCTAGAACATGCAACATTGTTCTATTCAAAATTCTATCGCCTTTGAACAGGAAATAAACATGTTTTGTTTAGTTATCTTATCTGTTTAATTATCACGGAAACAATTTCTTGAAAGACATTTACCTTTCAACCAAACATTTTATTTTTCTTAACACAGATAACAGTAAGATTATTATTTCTTCCTACAATCTGTGAACTATGAGTAACATTTTATTTTTCTTAACACAGATAACAGTAAGATTATTATTTATTCCTACAATCCGTAAACTATGAGTAACATTTTATTTTTCTTAACACAGATAACAGTAAGATTATTATTTCTTCCTACAATCCGTAAACTTGTTCCCTTAAAACATCAACGTAAGTTCTAGCATCGAAGTTCAAATCCTTTCACCTTTGAATTTCTTTGAAAAATCGTCAAAAACGTAATAAACAGAGGGAAGAATACACGTTCGTTCGGAAGCAAATCAAAGAATTTTCGGGTGGCCAGTGTCCTTTCGGAAAGCTCGTTTCCAAGATTCATCGACGCGTGTCACGTTCGATCGTGTTCGGACGAACGTTCTATCAAAGCTCTGCCGCGAGACGTCGGCACAAGCAATTATCGAAAAAATAATTACCGTGAAACACTCGAGCAATTAACGCGACCGCGAAGCACGGCACTCGTAATGTCGAGAGCCTCTGCATCGCGTTTTTCGGCAAATTAACTCCCGCGCGATGCTGATACAATTAATCGTGCTCCATCGTCGACACCTGGTTTCGATGGTCCCGATACACGCACACACACCGAATCCCGAGACACGAGCTGAAAATTTTCCAAATTTCCTTCGGCCAATAAATAAGGATTTTGTTTTCCGCGTCGACAGATCGGTTTCTCCGTACAAAACCCACTACCATTTTAATATCAATAACAAATCGTTGGAGTGGTTCCAGTGAATATCTTGACGGTAAATAATTAATTATGTATTAGTCACGACAGTCATTCTTAATTTTGTCTTTAACCTAAGAACGATTTATATGCCCAAAATAAATTTCTATTTTATTTTATTCAGTGAAATTAATGTGTCTTATAGTATCCAGTCAAATTAATTCTTTCATGCCAGTTTTACTTCAAAATATTTAATAATTGTTCGTCAATATGTTTTTCACACGTGACACGCATTTATATTGAATAAAACTAAAGAAACGTCAGAAACGCATCAACACTTGTGTCACCACAGTAATTCTTAATTTTGTCTTTAACCTAAGAACGATTTTAGTGGCCAAAGTAAATTTCTACATTATTTTATTCAGTGAAATTAATGTGTCTTTTATAATATCTAATGAAATTAATTCTTTCGTGCTAGTTTTACTACAAGTTTTTACTTCAAAATATTTAATAATTGTTCGTCAATATGTTTTTCACACGTGAACACGCATTTATATTGAATAAAACTAAAGAAACGTCAGAAACTTGTCAACACTTGTGTCACCACAGTAATTCTTAATTTTGTCTTTAACCTAAGAACGATTTTAGTGGCCAAAGTAAATTTCTACATTATTTTATTCAGTGAAATTAATGTGTCTTTTATAATATCTAATGAAATTAATTCTTTCGTGCTAGTTTTACTACAAGTTTTTACTTTAAAATATTTAATAATTGTTGGTCAATATGTTTTTCACACGTGAACACGCATTTATATTGAATAAAACTAAAGGAACGTCAGAAACACATCAACACTTGTGTTACACTATAGAGAAATGACAAATAGAAAACACAAGCAAGGTCAAAGAGGTGCAGCCGCAGCTAGTATTTCAGATAAGCTAATCGCTGAAGACATAGTTTATGATAAACTAAAGTAACGTGACATTTCCATAAAACGTAACACAAGGTGACATAAATACAGCTAGCGGATCATGTGTAAAATTACGATAGTCCGCGATCACCAAAACCTAGTAAAGTAAGGGGACATTAACTTTGCCTGATAGAAAGACGTTAAAACTTTACTGTCGATCAAATTGGAAACGAAGTTTGCCAAGGCTGTAAATGTCATCCTAAATGTGCAAGTTTATTCTCTATACTGTTCCGAGTACTGAGCGTGTTTTATTTCGATACTGAGGAAATCATTTTTTTTCATAATCATTTTTTTGCACAAGGTGTGAACGTCGTAAAAATTGTCTTTTCCATTCTTGCATTATTTACAGACAGCGAACTTTATGTATTTATTAATCCTTTGCATTCAATGCTATTTTAACATGAAAATTAAAGATTTCATCCGATCCAGAATAGGTCCATTGTACATAATTTGATTAATTTTATGGATACGAAATTGATGTAACACCTAATACTCGAATGTGTGTAAACAATATTACGAATAATGATACAGCAATTTTTAGTGGTAACTCTGGTAACTCAAAAAAATGTTTACCGTGCCTAAAGATCCTCTGCCTAATTACAAAATAAGTATGTTAATTACTGAACCAAACACGAGTCCTGAAGTATTAAGTCGCTAAGTATAAAACTTGACAGATGTGTTTGCAGTTTGTGTTTTACTTGTCGAGCATCATACTGTAACGACCTGATGCATATACATTTCACTTAGACTGCCAAACGACCAAAGCAAAACTGACAACCAGACCAGGGTAAAAGATATTTCAACTAAGACATACTTGCAAATACTATTTCTCAGAACTGTATTACATACTATATAAATTCCTGTCTCAAATGAAAAATATGTAACACAGTTGTGAGAAATAGTATTCGCAAACACATATTCGTATTTCTTAGTAGAAATATTTTTAACCGTTAACTTTATTTTCTATAACACGTGAGAAAAATATTTCACTTTAGATTTGAAAACATATTTTTAAATTTGGGTATTTCTTAAAAATTATTTTTCATTGCAGACGCAAAAATCTCTCGAGAATGATCCTAATCAGGATCGAAACGTCGAGATCTTAATTGCAAAAGTGCTATAAATTTACAGTTACCATTGATCGAACCTGTGCGCCGAAATCATCTCTCTTTTATTAGAAATATTTTTTACCCAGATCTGGCGAACCGTTGTTAAAGAAGACTAATAATAAAATGAATCCTCTAAAGAAAAAGCTTTACGATGGCTTCAACGATTACTATACTAGCAAGAATGACACGATAATAAATTCTTCCTCATTCTGCAATTACTCCTAATAAACAGAATCAAAGTGATATTTACATGATCGACGTGTGCTGTGGTCTGTCGGTGTCACCGGCATTATTTTGCGCCGGCCTGAATCCTTGCACCTGTACGTTGGTCGCGATGCTAGTCCTTGCCGGGTGTCTCGCGCTATCCTTGAGTATTTTGGTCGCGCTGAGCGGCGTGGCTGTCACGCACATTGTCTTGCGCGGTATCACGGTCACCTTGGCAGCACGCACTTTGACGGGTGGCGTGGAGAGAGCGAGAGCGACTATCTTGACCGCTCTGCATACACTCCCCTCGGCGAAACACCGGTTTCGTAGTGACGCGAGAAACAAAACAAGATCGGTCGACGCACCACCACGACGACGACGACGACAACAAACAACAATAACGGTCACGATCGAGGGTCGCGCGAGTACGGGGGAGAGAGGAGGCGGTTACGTTTCACGGTTATCATGCGAGAGGACTTATGGTTCGAGATCCGAGGCCTAGCTTATGGTGGACCGTGTGCACCGGCGTGGATGCTCGACTGGTCGGGTCGCACGGGTACGGATATCAAAAGACCGGCTGCGTGTCGCGCACTGCTCGATAACGCGATAAAGGCCCGCGCAGGATATGCTGGCGCGAAATTATAATAAAAAACAACATACACGCACACACACAACGTGGCTCGTTCACAGATCCCACCTCATAGCGGACCGCGGGCCTACCGAGTGACTGACTGACTGACTGAGTGACTGCCGCGAGCTTCGAGCCACGAGCCACGAGCCACGAGCCACCCTGCGTGGGTGCACACGCGGTCCAACGAACCAGAGGGGTATCGGCGACGCTCATTGGCTCGACGACCTCCCTGCCGCTCGAGCAGGGAGCGCCGCAGCCAATCAACGGCCACCGCTCACCACCAAGCCTCCGAGCGAACCCTACTCGCCGATCCCCCAGCATTCTATCGCGAGTCGCCGCGCCGTGCGTGTCGCCTTTCTTTGTTCGCGTTCGTTTTAGTCGGTTCATCCGTTCCATTCGTTTCGCTCATTCTGTGGTCGCCAGGAAAAACGCCGCACGTCAAAAAGTTTCGGTTGACGCAGTAATCCTTGTCTAGTCGAGCCATTTACTGTATTTCTTTCAACAATTTGGTAATGTTCAAATTTTTTAATGATAATATATTTATTTATATGGAACGACAGTATTAATGTTCAAGGTTATTGTCATATAGAAATTCTCTTATCGCATATACTATTAGACTCGTTTCTCGTGTAGGAATGCGTACAGTGCACAGTATTAATGTTCAAGATTATTATCATATATAAATTCTCTTATCACATATATTTCAATATAGTTCAAGATCAAAATTGTTTTAAATTGTTTTAAATATTCTATACATTTTGGTTGACTACACAAGGGTTAATTGAGATTTATAGGTTTCACGTCTATACTAGGAGAAAAGTCATGAAGATTGATTCGTAAGGCTAAAAATGCAATGGTATGTCGAATTAGTGATAAAAACTTGATACGGCAATATCTCTAAAGTGAAAGTATGTGATACGCGACGTCCTTCCTGATAAACACAGAATTTATCGCGTGCGAAAATTATTGTGTCCTTCAGTGGTTTTGTTTATCGTTCCGTTTTCTGTGGTCGCCAGGAAAAACGACGCACGTCAATTTCAAAAAGTTTCAGTTGACGCAGTAATCCTTGTCTAGTCGAGCCATTTACTGGATTTCTTTCAACAATTTGGTAATGTTCCTCTAGAAAATAGTTAACAATTTCTCTGAGTATGTTCAGTCTTCGCTCAATAATATATTAATTTATATGTGCCATCGTGTTGAGTACAGAAAGATTTTAAATAATCATTTTGGTTCACTACACAAGGGTTAATTGAGATTTATAGGTTGTACGTCTATACTAGAAGAAAAGTCATGAAGATAAATTCGAAAGTGAAAGTACGTGATATGCGACGTTCTTCCCGACAAACGCAGAATCTATCGCGTACGAAAATTATTGTGTCCTTCAGTGGTTTTGTTTATCGTTCCGTTTTCTGTGGTTTTGAACGTCCGGAACGAGTGACCGTGAACCCGCGGATTCTACGACGTAAGTGAACTTTCTCTGTTGTATTTCTATGGTGCAATTGTCGTTTTGTTTCTACGATGGCGAGGTCGATCTAGAGGACGTGGTTCGTGCGCGAACGTGTCGATAGAGAAGCGTGTTCGAACGTGTTCCCGTAAACACACGGGATCAGTGAAGAAAACAGTGGTTCGATGGGACGATTGTTTTGATTGCTTCGGGATTTTGTAAGGACAGTGAATGAGAATTGTTACAAAATGGTGGCATCTGGTGTGCGTGATCGATGCGGCGTGTTTATGTACGAGTGTATTATGTCGGTTACCGTTCTGGGACTGATTTTTGTAAGAATTTTTACATTGTAGAGCGCGGAAAATATTTCCGTTTTCGAAAAAGCCATTCGATGTTGTAGATGTTTCAAACTTTTTATTATGATTTTAGTTGTTTCATCCGGTGATATATACTTTTTTGGTTACATAATATTTTTTTTAATTATTTGAATTCTTCTATTTTTTTGAGCTTTTCGAAAAAACTGGAATATCGTTGATTTGCATAACCGTTTTTGGATTATTCTTGCCATTACGTTTGGGTGGTGTAATGCTTTGAAAATATTTTCTATTATATTACGGCCGGATTTTACGTGGTGGTTGCGGTGCGGCGAGCGGTTATTATGAAAGGCATAACTGCCGACTATTTACTCGACAGTCCACTGTTCTAACCTTCTTTTTGTTCTTCCGGCACGCGTGCCTCTAATATGTGGGGAAAAAGTAATATAAACTTTTTATGGTTTAACACTGCTGTCGCTGTTAGTCGCTGATTTACTGCGTACCGTGGAGTGCGAAAATTCATTATGAAATTTTGGTTTTTCGTAAAACCTTGTACGGTTTCGTTGGAATATTTTCCAATAATTGTGTTTTCATTTCAAATTGATGGAGATGATCCGTACTCTCTGAATGCATTGGATAATTAGTTGGAAACGACACGATGAGAATCTTCGTAATATAAATAATTATTTGAAAAATTCTTGTGTCGCTAGTTATTATTTTTTCATTCGCGGGATTGGTGTAATTTTAGATTTAATATAATATTTGGCGAATTATGCAGAATATTTTTAAGTCAATTATTTATTGCATACGTAGAACTTTTTGTGTGTTCTACACCTCACATTTATCTGGCTGAGGTTACTGCACCCAAGACGCCAATTGGCGTCGTAGGTATTTGAACAGTTAATGCGCACTCGGACGGTCGGGGATTTTAACATGTTCTTTTTTTTAATAAACGGAAATGCTTCTAATATTAGCGTTCGTCGTTACCGTTTAGTCTTTCATAAGTGGATTTTGTAGTATGTATTAGTAAATTATGTGACGTTAGCAGGGGCGTAAAGTTATTAATAACTTGAATAACTTCAGTTATTAATAACTTTATGTCATTAATACGTTTCAAAGCAACACATGCGTTGCTCCATGCCCTTTCTGTAATATAATATTTTAATTTAGAGAGCCAAAGATAAATATCGTAGGCGACCTTGAACACAGAAAGACTTGTAGATGCTGAAAAGTAACGAATTGTACAATATATAAATCTTGAAGATGTTCAAGATGTTAGATCCAACAAAATTTGATATAATCTGGTTTGCTTGACAAGTTCAATAATTTTCTAAAATCACTAAAAAAATGTTAAAAACGTTTAGAATAGTAGTAGAATTTCGTAATTTTGGTCGGAAGTAGTAATTCAGAAGTTGCAGCGTTAAATAACCACGTTTCTGTCCGTGGCACGTATTTCGACTATATTTTATGATGGGAAGTAACACGCGTAATTTTTCTGTGGACAGTGTCGCGCAAGTACAGATGCGGACAGGTCCTGACAGGTACCAGACGGTTAGCAGCCGCTTTGGAAAAAGTAAATTGCCCGGCAGCGTGCACGATGAAACGTGTACCTGTGAAACGTGTTCTCGGCGAAATTTTCTCGCTCTCTCTCGCCTTTTCGGCCTGCAAATCGTTCGGGAGTGACCAGGTGTGCCGCGGGACAGGGCCCCGAATGCGGCCCCTAAATGTTTTTCACGAGCCGGTAGTTCGTAACGGCCCCTTTATGTCCTTTATTAACTTCCACCGCTACGTGACTGGTTCGAGTTTCCTCGGATTTGGAGTCCGAGACCGGACCCCTTATCTCCCCCCTCCTTTCAAACTGCTATAGAATTAACAAGGTTATACTTTGTTGAATTTCGGAATTTAGGGTTGTTGTAGGGAATGGATAGATTTATTGAGAATTCTTTAAATATTTTGTTCTGTGTTTGGGCTTGTTTCTTTGCTTTGTCCGGCGCACACCTTCACCTTTCTTTTTTGGTTTAGAAAGATAGTTTTTGTTTTGGGTATTATGGAAAGTTCAACTTTGTTAGAGTTTTCTAAATTTATACAGATTCTAATAATAATAACTTTTAGATTTTCGTTATTTTCGTGAGTTAAAGAAAACCACATTTGCAATTATTGGAACGTTCCCCACCTGTTGTATCACATTTATAAATATCTTTTGTAGGAACTTTTGTAGGTTTGGCGATTTATTTTTAATTCGGTATATGACGATGCTGCAAAATTCGAAAAGTTTCTTTTGAGCATACTTTTGTGCAACTTTATTGCTTCCAGATGGCAAAAAAGAAAAGTATCCGTAAGTTATAAAAATAGCCGAAGTGAATTTTTTAGTCTGCAAACAGAGAAAACATTTTTCCTTGGTAACGAAGGATCCAGATAAGCGATCAAGTATTTAAAAAAAGCGATTTTGTGTGTGTCGTTTGGTGTGTGGGACTCACCGCAAGTGGGCGAGATGAGTCACGGGATGAAATTTATGAGATGATGAATTTTAAATGTAGCTTAATGTTAACATAATATAAGTATTGCCTTATTTTTTCCATTGCATCCTTGTAAAAACAGAATTAATATTTAATTTCAATATATAGTTATCATCGATATAAAACATTTATATTCAAATTTGCTGAGAATCTATTCTTTTTGTTAAGAAAAAGTATACTCGAGACATTTTCTTGTTAGTTACATAATTTCCATTGTTATCAACTATTCTCTTTGTTTCCTGCCGCGATTGAAATTTCTCTGCGACAAAACGTAGAAGAACAATCTTTTTTCAAACACGAGACAAGAAATTTATTTACCACTTGATAGCATAATTATAAAAGTATGGCCTTCCTGATCGTGAGAAGCTCTGAACTGTGAGCTAAGGTCTTTCTTTCACAGTTCGCCAAGCGTGAAAGCCTACAAAACTATGACAATCTCCGTAGTTAACGGATTGAATAACAAATGATTGAAGTTGACTCAGTCCACAATAATAATCTAAAGTATCTGAAATCTAGGATAATTATTATTATCAAGTGGCAAGCTAAATTTATTAATAATTAAGTCTAGCTTGTAAATAGTTATATTATTATTTTTATTTATTTTATTTTACACACTCGGTGTTCCATTTTTTTTTAGTTGTATAGATTCGATGAGAACAGCAAGGTTGAGCTTAACAATAACGTTATTAATAATAACATTCTTTAATGTTAAATGTCAGCGGACACGCTTGATATTCTAATTATAAACAACAGACTTTTTGTATTACTGTGTAAGAATTATTATTATTATTGCACGAGAACAGCGCAACGATGAGATTAATATTTCACTAAACGTTTGTTGTAAAACAGTTGATAGCTACCGGCGGTCGTATGGAAATTGGATTCGGTAATTCATGTAAACCGTGTTTACATGTTAAACGAGGTCTATGTAATCTCTCACAGATTAATTCACGTATAATCGGTCACGGTTTCAGGTTGATCTTGCAATTTTCACGCGATAATCAGCTCTAGTATTAACATGTTACACAGAGTTTATATTAAACACGAAATCTACTAGACACAAACGCACCACAATTCATTACACGCTACTAACATAAGTAGAAATAATGAACAATTCTGTACGAAAGGAATATAAATAAACGTGTCTTGCAAAAAAGCGTGTATCGTTCTGTTACTCAAATTGTGGTTGCAGAAAGCAGAAACCTTTTTACAGTCGTGTAGAGCGTGAAAAGGCGAATCCAACGAGTACCCTGATCGTACCATTCGGATCATTCACTCTCGAGGTACTTGCGTTTAAAAGGTATGCTAGCTATAGATACACTTAAGGCACGTTTAGTTTGTATGGAACCCTATATAATTTTTTTTCGATATTCTTACAGAGCGTGCAAAAACGAATCCAACGAGTACCATAATCCTACCATTCTTATCAATCAATCTCGAGGTACTTGTTACATAGATCACATTTAGATCACGAATATCTTGAGATTGAACGATCAGAATGGTATGATCATGGTATTCGTTGGATTCGTCTTTTCATGATTTATAAGAATACTGAAGAAAAAATTCCGATGTCCTTAAAAGTTGACAAAATGTTGTAAAAAAAGTAGCTCTGAGAACAATGCATGCTGATTAGTTTACTTTTGAAAATCAAAAAATCACATGATTCTGTGTGGTACACTGTACATCAACGTGCACTTCGAGCAGCATAATAAATGCCGGCGAAACAAGACGGGGCTCGAAAGGTATCGGAATAATTCGCGAGCAGCTCTTTCAGTAGAAATCCCGCCTGCGCCTGCTAACGCGGCTGTGTATCAAAGAGCCGAGAATTTCATTTTCGTTACCCTTTTGCTTCGGCCAGCTCGTTATTTCTATAAAGTGCGGGGGCCGCGGTGTGAAAATGAAGCCCCGGAAACTCTAGTCGCATTCGCGAAAGAGTAAACTTCGACGCCCATCCTCCGTCCACCCCCCACCCGTGTTCCTACTGACGCCCACTTCACCCCCACCCATCGCGTTTGTCCACCGTGGCGTGCAATCCTCTGCGGCGCGGGAAATTCAATTACATTCGACGCGTGATGTATTCCATGTCAAAAGGAATTGTAATAAACTGCCCGGGGAAACTTGGCGTTGCCCGACCGGGAAACAATAAGGAAGCAAACCTATTTTTATGGCCGGATTCGGCCACCGGAAGACGTGTTTCTTCCGATTAGGTTCGATTCACTGAAACCAGCTACTGTTCGAACGGCAGGAACGTTCTACATCGTGCATCACAATTACAAGGTACAGTCATAACAATTTATTTCTTCAATTAATTATTTCGATAAGTTGGTAATAATTAGCCTGCGGATTTTATGCGTCTATAACATATAACGCATCGACGTATCAGTTTCAATTTAATTAAATAATTCAAATAAGTAAGAACTTTTTATTTAACCTCTGTGTCTTAGAATCGACGTGGACATTTTTTGTTTTGCATAAAGATCCGCAGTCTAGTAATAATATATCAGTATTTTACCACCTTTTATTAGCTCGCTTTCTTGTTTGTCTGTTCGGTGACCAATTTTGAAATAATGACCAATTTTGAAATAATGACCAATTTTGAAATAATGACCAATTTTGAAAATAACAATTAAATATTTACCTTTTCACAGCTATTCAAAATTTACAATCACAAATTTTCAGGAATATCTGTACGAGGTTAGGAATCTGTATGGCACTAGGAAAAATTATTTCATACTTTTTAGTCCGTTTTTAAAAATGTGGTATTTTTTAAAATTTATTTTCTCATTTGCAAAAAAATAGAAATATATTAAGTATACTGAAACATCCAGCTTAAACAGAAATCGTACGATCACATTTCCAAGGTAGGGAAAACTGACGTTCAATGGTAACTTTATCATTGACGATCTATACAGTCCTCTGTCTATTGTCGGACCACAAAGAGTCCTCTTCACAGTAATGTCAAAGATCGGCCGAGAATCGGGAAGTAGCAACGGCAAATTAGAGACTGGAGACGACAATGCGGTTTGTGCTTCTTTGCAAACGCACGGCCCAGTTCTCCATGCGTTCCAACCCCAACCCCCTTACACTCGCATTTTCTCTCTCTCCCTCTCTCGAAAACGTTCCCGTGAAACGAGACGGCCCTTGATGGAGCAGAAACCTCTGAGCGTTATTCCTCTTTGAGTCGCGACTGAGCTAATCAAGCTATTTGCCTCTTATTCGATGTTCTTTCCAACGGCCGCACCCTGGATCTCCATACTATTTCGCGGCTCTCCCCTCAGGAACTGTGGCTTGTGTCCTGGGTCTACTCCGACCCAGTTCAAATTATTCCAACATTCTACCTAGGACCGCACCTGACTACGAATTTTTCCCGAATTTTTTAAGAAACATCGATTTGTTAAAAATTCCAAAACATCAAAATTCTATAAAAAATACAATTCTAATTTTTTTTATTTTTTCTATTCTGCCATTTTATTTTTCAATGTCAATTAGTTCGAACAAGAAATACAGCAGAATTGACTAAACCGTTAATACAATCGAGAAATTTTTTAAAAATCGGTGTTGCGTTGAACAATTCGGAAAAAATTCGTGGTCACGAGTCCTGCTAGGTAGAACGTTCGCAAATTTTTATGAAATTTTTTTACGCGCAGAATAGAAGAAATAAAACATTAGAATTGTATTCACCGTATAGCTGTCGTTACAGTCGAGCAATTTTGATGTTTCGGAATTTTTAACAAACCGATGTGTCGTGGAAAAATTGGTGGTCACGTGCGGTCCTAGGTAGAACGTTGAAATAATTTTCACTGGGTCGGAACAGACCCAGGACGCAAGCCATAGTTCCTGAGGGGGAGCCGCGTATTTATCGGGGGATTTTGTTGATACGTTTAAACGTTCGAATGCGAACGCGTTTACGACCGGTACAATTAGTTTAACGATGTTATTTACGCGGGTATAACGTACCTGGTCCGCACTTGTTTCACGTTTATTGCGATTCCGTCGGTAATAAGTGGGTTATTAAGCGTACACAGGTGAAGGAAAACACGCGAACAGAGGGACGTAGGGCATTCAGCGGTGAAACGCGGCAAACTAGGTTACATTCTTTATTGCGCTCTCCTCGGCCACGATTCTGAAACGAAAGGACCCAAGGATCGTAATGCCACAAAATTATAACGACGCGAAATTAATTCAGTTCCGCGGAGCGCGACTGGCTGCTAGTTAATTATCGGAAATTCGCCTTTGTTCCTAATTAGCTGATATTGCTTCCCCTTTGCTTTCGGTGAAATTGTCGGAAGGATGCGATTACCAGAAAAGAGAGAGAAAGAAAAAAAGCATGCCTTGCGAGAGTTTAATGATATCGACTTAATTCGACGCGGTTAATTACGGCCACCGGAAACACAGAAATCGCCGGCGAAGATCCACCTTTGCATATCGAGTTGTGCGACGGTTTGTTTTTGCTTTTACAAGTCCTTCCCCTTTAATGGTTTGTTTATTGGATACTGGCTGATCAGTTTATTTGTGGCGTCGTTTCACGAACTGTGTTAATGGAGAAGTGTTATTATAATCTTTAGGTTTATTATACAGGCTGTTCCAAAAATGTACTTTTTTCGAGTGACGATTCCTGAGGTAATTTGAAGCAACCTTTTCCTTTGAGAAAACAGTTTCCGACCAGAGATTCATCTTTAATTTGATAAACAATAATATCGATTGTCCCGCACTTCTGAGGCAAATCAATTTCAAATCGCATTATTGCTAGCTCTAACATATTTTATAAGAATATTGATTTTTTTAGTGGCACGTTACAAAATTTTATTTACATAAAAATTAAGGTTTGTTTTTCTGTTTGTTAGTTATACTGTATAAACTGTATACAATTGTACAAAAGGACATCAGTCCGTATAAAATAAATAAATAATAATAATTTAAAAAAAAATGTTCTTCGCCGCTTTATCGAGGAATTCAATTAAGATGCGGTCCGTGTTTCTCGTTAATAATTATTTAATCGAGCCACAAAGAATATTCTCGCAAAGGAAAAACATTGCTTCAAATGATCTCAGGAATCTCCCATTATTTTTCCATTTGCGAAGAATCGTTGAGTGTAAATGAATTCTTCGTGAAATCGAATGTTGCTCATTTGTGAAGTGACGTTTATCGATAACGATGAACAGATTGTTGTAATGGTATCGATTAGACGGCAGGAATATTGTTATTAATCGGCTTCGGTTCTCCGCAATGCGGCAGACGCGATCCGGAATTCGGTGGTTTGCTATTCTTTTGAATCTTTGATGGACCCCCGCGCGCAAAAGTCTCCGCGATGTCAATTTGCGTCAATCGATCGGAAAACTGTATTCGCCGCGACGTCAATTTGCGTCAGTTGTGCTTTCCGACGATGATTTTAATGCCCGGGAGACGCTCGACGTTCGACGGGATTTAAATTCCTTGCGGATGATGTGATTTCCCACCGGACCGTGAAACAAACAATTAGTTGTTCCTCTGAATATTGTTCGACGGGGCAATTGGGTAATGCACCGATTTATCTTTTTATTGATAATGTTGATTCGATACTCACTTGCGTGTTCTCAGGTTTCAATTGTTGTAATTCAGATATTGGTAATTATATCTTCGTGAAACTGTTAGTAACATACTCGAGGCGTTTTTACGATTAAAATGAGCCCAAACACGATATAGTTCACCTTTGTTAATACCGATCACTAACGCAAGCGTTCGTATAATAGAGGTTGTATTCGATCGTGGATTAAACGAGTATACATGATGCGAATCGTATCGTGTTTGATATCGTTTTAATCGGGAAAATGTCACGACTATGGTGGTATATAGTTACATAAAAATCTCATTATAAACAAAAGAATTTCTTTCAAGACATTGAGAGATTATTTCTTCGATTTTTTTTCAGTTTTGAAGTAATAATAAGAAAAAATAATAAGAAGCAATAGGGACCGGAGCCATTTTCCAAGGAGAGATATAAAGGAGCTCGCGTTTTTGACAGTCCCAAGGAAACTAAGAATGCTTTATCGCCGACGATTCCTCTTTGGGTGGGAGCAATCGTGGACCAACGACGGTGAATTCATGATAGCGAGCAGCACAGCCATGCGTTGATTTGTCATGCGTACGTGAGAATGGATCCGCTTGTGTCAAGGATGGCTCCTGCGGTTTGTCACCGTGGCAGGGTAATCGAAATTGCAGGAGCAGGATCAAAATCCTGGTTCAAATAGAACTAAGAAAATCCAGATAAATCTTCTCTTATCAATTTCATACGTTTACATAAAAAGGAGAGGATCAGAACGTATTTTAATTAATATTTCTGCGCGGACTAAATCTGCACGGGTTGCAAATCTCGAACAATTAATGTTCTAACAAACAATGACCTTACAAGCTGTATATCTAAGTGGGTGGGTTTGAAAAAATTCAAGTACCTCTTTCACAGTAG
>CM052344.1:5517385-5564159 GCA_028455595.1 Lasioglossum vierecki | reverse complement strand
TTCAATATTATTGTAAAAGTTTAAGCAAAATATATCACAGGCAGTAATTGTACACATTTTCCAAGATTTCTATGTGACTAATTAAATTTCTCAATTAATTAGAGTGCGCCCACGGTCGATGAACTGTCTTTCTAACCGAATTATTAATGAGAGCGTTATTAGGTACGATAATCGCGAGGAATCGAAGTTAGGGCACTGCGTCCGGCTCGTGAATGGTTTGCTCGCGGTTTCACAGTGTGAAAGTGTAATCGACAAACTGTTTCTTATTATTAATGGCCTGCCAAAGTTTGGCTTGGTCTTCCACCGATCGAAGATTTGTTTACTGCATGTACACACGGAGTTCTAACGGTGGCACTGCCAATTTACGGATTCTTGCTATTAATGAGGGACAGTGTGTGAGCACATCGAGGGTCCAAGATGGCGGCCTCAAATAGCCAATTCACTTGGTACTCTATAATTCAATGTATATACTTTAAATCCTGAACTAATGGTTTCTCGATATGAGGAGGTTAATACGTTTTTATGTGCATTGAAAAATATATGGTTCCATTAAAAAAGCTGAAGGTGACCTTCGTGTACTCTCGACGCCTCCATTTTAAAAAAATGCTACTACAGAATGATGTCTTTTTGGATACCACGTAATTTTTATTAGTATATGTGACATTTTTGTGATTAAAATGGGTCCAAACACAATACAGTTCGCACCACATTTGCTCGTTTCATCCCCAATTGACCTCGACCATCCTCGACCAAGAGAACCTTAAATTCTGCAATAAATTGAATTCAATAAAGTGTTCAATCCGATACAATTCATTATACCAATCAACTAAGAATTAATCCATCAAACTCACTAAATTATTGATCCACTATCCAAACACCAAGTTCAGCTGATCAGTTCGGATAGTAGAGGTTCCACAAAATCGTGGATTAAAAAGGGAAATGTGAACCGAACTGCATCGTGTGAGGTATCATTTTAATCAGAAAAATGTCACGAAGACGATGATAAAAAAAGATAATAAAAAAATAAACAAATATTTTTGTGTATTGAAAAATATGTGGTTCCATTAAAACCTCTCTAAAAAAAAGATGCTGCTACAGAATCGTTTCTTTTTAGATACCATGTAATTTTTGTTGGAAATGTATTTCTTATTGTTAGTAATTTCGTAGATACTCACGGGTATTTTCTCGAAATGGAACACCCTGTATAAATTGCAGTTTTATCGCGTTTTCGACGCTCTTAATGCGGGAATATCGGACGGGAAAATTGAAGGAAAATACTTTCGTATCCCGGCCGAACGAGATAATTATCCACTAGATCTCTTCGGACACTTAAAGCTTATGGCGGGCGTAATTATCACGAGCCCCGCCATAGGCAATTTCCATCTGACAAGGTCATCCCCTGGTTCGATATCCCACGGATCCGAGGGGTTATCGACCACTTAGAAAATATTCTCATTAACAGCAAACTTCTGTCTACCCGGCTCCTGGCCATCAGCTTAATTTAAGTTTTCGCATTCCGACTATACGCCGTACATTGTAATTTAATTACGGCAGCGCGCGACATAATTAAACTGGCCGAGCGAAACTTGATTAATTAAAATTATTGTGCTGTCAGTCGCTGCGCCGAAAGGAAGACACTCTCGCATAACAGACTGCCAATGGCCGAAATTGAAATGCATAATAATCTTGTCTAAAAATTATTTTGAAATTTAATTATTTTATTGTGAAACTTCTTGGTACTAAATATTGATTTGTCGAACGTATATTAAATACGTTTATGTACGTGTATATTTAATGAAATATATCTCAAGTGCTAGTTAACACGAAGAAGAAGCTTCATGTAAAAGCTACGAAGCCATTCAAAGTTGAAAAGGTATACTTCCTTACGCCACTTAGTTTACTCTGTAGAACTTCTAGACGAATCTACAGTAAGAGCAGCAGAAGTAACGAAGACAAAGAAAAACAGGGTAGACGAAAAGCTATGTAGACGTTTGATGCTTCAACTTTCTCTTTCCACGAAAGACAGATGAATGTATTTGCAACTTTTGCGAATAAAATTACCCGAAGCAGTCCTTCGCCTTTAATTAAAATGCATAGACTATGCATTTCTTATTTACCGAGTTTTTGCGGGAACGTTACCGAGTCGATTTCGGAAAGAATAAATTCTCAAAGTTCCTCAATTACTTTTTTCCGATACAACAATTTCAATGAAATTCAGACGATACGTTCGGATTTATCAATTCAATCGATTCAATCAAATTCGATAGTAATTGTTTATTGTATGTAAGATGATAAACATTTGTGTTAATGGAAGTGTTTGTTTTATTCTCGAAATTCTTGTAGAGCATAAAAAGACGAATCCAACGACTACCATAAGTATACAATTTCGATCATTTACTTTCGAGATATTCATGTCTGAAAGGTAAACTGCTTCATATATTCAGACACATATAACTCGAGACTAGAATAACCATGACCATATACTTATTATAGTCATTAGATTCGTTTTTCAATGCTCTACAAGATCATCGAAAAGAAAAGCCAATATTCTAAAAAATACCAACAACCTTGAAATTTTTCCCATAAAAAAGTATGACGTAAATACGAAAAATAACGTGACCATTTAGCTCCCCTAAATACAGTACTTTATATACAACGAGCTTTATCACTGAATTTACCTTTTCAGGTAAATTGGGCTTAATAAATTGGGAGCTAATCCGCTTAGGCAGCTCTCGATCCCCAGCGCTTTCGTTTTTAATCGAACAATATTTCCGAATTTCTGAAGTCTGGTACTTAACTGCGAGATGCGTGTGTCCCGCGGGTAAACAGATAACGAGAGAAAGAGAGGACGAGAAGGAGAGAGAGAGAGAGTAGTTTATGGACGTTTCGCGTTGACTCGCTAGCGTCACACACAAGCAGGAAGCACTTCCGAATGTTTGCCGGAGGCTGGTTCGTCGTTTGAGGTGTTTGTTAATTAATTCCGCCGGGGCGTGGTTTGTGCCTACATTTTAAGGGTCGCAGACTCCCTCGAACTCTAAATAGGGTCGTAATCGAAACTCCCGAACGTCGATTCGCTCGGCAGTTAAGCAAACTATGTATGTTGAAAAATTTCTTGACGTTTTGTTTTTAATTAGTTTTTTATAAGACTGTTGGCGTCGTAATTTATGATTTACTATGTAGGTGATATAGCTGTTCGGATAGTCGAGGTTCCACTAGATCGCGGAATAAATGAGTACGCTTGATCCAAATGGTGTCGTGTTTGGTATCGTTTTAAGGAGAAAAGTGCCAGGTATAAGGTGGTAACAACAATATCCGAACAATTTGTTAATATCAATGAAGAATTACAACAAAAGCTTCTTGTCGCGTCGTTTGGAAACGTATAATGGCTTGATTAGTAATATTATTTGAACAAATACTTCATACAAGACAAAATGCCTAATTATCCAAATTGTTTATTGTATGAAAATGTCTGATTACAAACATTAAGCGGAATCATTGAAAAACTGTGTTACGAACCGTTGAACCAGAGAACACACTGTTTACTATTTGGAACAACATTTACGTCACGTCAGTCGGCACATAAGACAGACTGTCAGGTCTATCCAGGGGTGGGCCCCTCGTCCTTTATCGTGTCGCGGCAGTTAGGGGTAGGACGGCTCCAGGAGCGTAGCGCCGCGTCCTTCCCTCTCGTTTTGACGGGCCACCTAAAGTCAGCCCACCCTCTTGTCGTTCCATCAACGCCAAACTCGTTCCGACCGCCAAGATTCGCCGTCCTACAAGGCCACGGGAAAACCCGTTGTTCCATCCGCCGTGAAAATTCTAATTTCCGCCCAGCCCTGGAATCTCGGAGCCGAGTTTTTCCCTCGGACACGTCCGAGACCTGTTCCATCGCGTTCCCATCGATTCTCAGCCGCTTTTATTTCCTGTCTTGTCAAACGGCGATCGCCTAACTCCTTCTCTTGGCACCTGACGTCGTCTACCGTGAGGCCCCGCACTCAGCTCTCATCGAATTTTATTTAATTAATAGCCGACTCCCTCTGCGATATACATTTTATCGATGTTGCACCTGCCGGTGTTCAATAATGCCGCAAATTTATTAGAAATCATTTTATTCAATTGGATATATTTATATTATTTATTCATTCATAATACACACAATTGAATATATCTATATTATACATTCATTTTTTACTGTATATTTAATATATTTATATTATATATTCATTTATTATACACATAATTGAATATATTTATATTACACAGGCATTTGTGATATCATTTAATATATTTATATTATATATTCATTTATTATACACATAATTGAATATATTTATATTGCACAAGCATTTATTATATCATTTAATATATTGATATTATATATTTTAAATATATATCTTTATACAGTTTAAAATTTTCGTTTTCTCGCCCGAACTATCCGGAATCCGTCAGAGGCATAACTCCGCAACAAGGGACCGAAGTTTCCGAGTGTACTCTATCCATCAAAGATTTGCCGGCCAAGTTTCCATCGAATTTCGCAGAATCAATCTGTAACCAGCTAGCTGCTTTTTAATTATTAACCAGAGAAAGTGTGTATACGTACATGCGAGCTTCGGGAACGAAATACCGAACTTTTTAAGTGTATCTACATCAAATATTTGTCCCGGTTGATATTCGATAGTGCTAAAGTGTGTTCCTCGTTATTAGACAGTGGATTCTAGGCATTTATGACAAAAATGGTGTAATCTAAAGCTGCGCAAAACGGAGGAATTAGAAAAACATTTTTTTTCAATTAATTTTTCACTTTTGAGACAATTACAAAGGAAAGTCAGCAAAATTCGGACAAACTGCAAAAATCATAATTTTTGAAACGGTACAAGTAGCAGGTTGGCATGTTCAAACAAATGTGTTGAAATTTTGACAGGACAACGTCTGTCAGGTCAGTTAGTATTTAATGTTTCTAACGTGCGGGTTTCGGCTCATTTGAGAGTCCCTCAAGAATCTGGAGACGTATAAAGGTCGCTACATACATGTCCGGCCAGCACCGTCTGGCGTTTTTCGGTATCCACACATGTCCGGCTGATTTTTGGGGCAACTTAACTAAGAACGTTTCTCATTACCACGATGTTGTAAAGGAGAGCTACCGATAGTTCACCCGAGGAGTCGTAGAACCAACGATTTTTTCTCGTGAGTTATGTCCTGTCCGATTCGAAGGAAAAGTATCGGAAGAAAATTGGACAGACATTGCCGGTTGTGGACGGTCTCAGTTAAACCTAACAATATTTTGTTGGAGCCGGACGTGTATGTAAGGAGCTTAATCGCTTTCTCCGAAAGCTCGGCGCGGCAATTTTCGCCGGGAAGAGATCCTCTCTCTCTGGTTCGCAGAGAGAAAGAGAGAGAGAGAGAGGCTCGGGGACAGTTGCTCTAAAACGAGTGTGACGAAGCGCTTATAGACGGCGCCGAGCCATAAATTCTTCCGTCATCTTTTCCCGGGGCGCATCTTTAGCAGCGCGAAAGCAAAAGCGTCTGGTCGCGGCGCGCCTAGTAACCGCGAATAAACGATCCGCACACATACAGAGAGAAGTAGAAAAACTCGTTCGGAGTGTTGCCCCCTCCTCCGAATGCTCCCCGACACGCGTCATGGCACAATAGGCTCGTGTATAGTATTTGCATTCCGTGGCTCCTACGGCGGGCTCCCACGTGCTCATTTTATCGAGTTGAAACGATGACTGGCCGCGGAACGGTCGCCGATACCAAAACGCGGAAGGGACGGGGAAAACGACGATGAAAAATGTCGCCCGGTTTTTCGATACAGTCGACACAAAGGGGAATAAACGGCGCGGCGAGAGGGGCGGGGAGAGGGGAGGAAGGAAAGCACGCGGGCTAATAGCAAGTCGTAAATCAAGCTCGCGGCAGGAATGCGTTGATTCACCTCGATTTAGTCCGACTCGCCGCCGATCGTAAGCATTAACTTTGACGCGTTTATTATTTTCACGCACACAGTCGCCACGGAAAAAACTTACTAATCCCCCCCTCTCTGTCTCTTTTCCGGATTAGTCACGTGACCCGAAGCGTGGGGGAACAAATTTTCCCGACACTTTGATCGAAGTTGTGGTGGAACGTTCCCTACTCCACTACGCGCTCCCACTCTGACTCATCCCCACTCCACGGATCCACTTCGGACCACAGGAGCTCAGTCTGTCTTCGTACGTAGAGGTAAATAATAATAAATAATTTCAATTACATTTACTTTATTGGTGCTTTGAAACCGGTAATTTACGGTAAGCTTAGTAGTAGACAAAGTATTAATAAAGAGTGATACAAGTATTAACAGACTAAAACGCAGAAAATAATTGTTTAAATAAAAATATATTTTTAAAAATACCACGGTTTTAAAAACGGACTAAAAAGTATAAAATAATTTTTCCTTATCCCATACAGATTCTTAACCTCGTACACATAGTCCTGAAAATTTGTTCGAGGTTAGGAATCTGTATGGTACAAGGAAAAATTATTTTATACTTTTTTTTAGTTGGTTTTTTAAAACATGGTATTTTTTAAAATTCATTTTTATTTAAATAATCGATTTTCTCTATCATTTTGTAGTCGGCTGATAGATCCATTTTATCACGCTTTGAGAATGCGAATTGAAAACCAAAATTAATTTTCCGGCAACATATTTCATACGACTTCCACGTGCGTTATACAACACTGCGTTTCAAATATAGTGTTTTTATGTGAATTTAATTTGCCTGGTTTTGTCAGGCTTCCTTAAGGCAGCGAAGCTGTGCAATTAGGTAACGAGTATTTTTTTTATTTTTCATTTCAATAAACGTAGTTGTAAAGTGGATATTGTACACAAATCGTATAAAGCTTTCTATAGCTAGCATGAAAATCTTCTTTTATGGTTACGCGAGTTACTAATGAGCAATTTTTGATAATTTAATTGCTAACAACATTTTCCATGTTTTAATGGTATGAGAAAAAAAGGGAGATTGGTTTTAGTTTGTTAATAAGCAGGAGGGTTAGTGTTTCAATGAATTTTAATGAGAATGGAAATATGATTTTATTTATTATTCATTAAGGTACGTGAAGTTCCAAATAAGTTGCTAACTATTATTCATGAAAGAATATTCATTCGATAAGAGTTTAAATTTTACTAATTATCCATTGTTATGCGAGTTCTCTAGTAAATATATTGTTGTATTAGGACTTATGGTAATTATATTGCAAATTTCTATAATTTCATTTTTTCAGCATTTAAATATTGAAAAATTATTATATGTAAAAGCACTTAAAAATTTTCGAAATATGCACTGTTTAATATGGAGACTCAACATTTCTTTGGAAGAGTGTTCTCACCCAATGGGCAGTTTTCCAGCATAAAAAAAATTCTCCTGTATGCAGCACCATATGAACCAGATTTCTGCAAAGTTTTAACAATTTTTTGGAATTTTCCAGTTACAGAACTTCTCTTGTTAGTGTACGACTGTTAGGATTTGTCAGCTTTTAAAAACTCAGTTTGGAAACTGGTTTACCCAGATAAACTTGTAAAATTCGTTCTACATATGTAGCTGCACAGACTCTCCAATCCTAATGCAGTAATCATTTTACGTTTTTCAAAATCATATTCTCTAAAAAAAAGGAAAAGAAGCAAAACGTAATAAAAATTCATAATGTATTCAGCCAACATATTTTCGTAATTATACGTACACACAAGATAAACTAAAGAAGTCTGCAAGAATAAATAGAAAAGCTTGATCAGCTACAATTTAATTTATTTCATTTTAGAAAAATTCTTAACCAGGCTCTCAAGAATAATAAATTTTTTTTAATGTATATATTTAACACTCTAATTATAGATATAGATTTAACACTCTAACAGAAAGTAGTAAATTAAATAATAAAATCAACAAATTTGCGAAATTAACAGATGGGCCGATCAAACAACAATATAGATCCTAGTATCACTCTAATCCACTTGCAGCGAGCTCGATCAACGTCGTCGAAAATTCCGGATTAGCGAATATGACAGGTGCGAGCAAAGGGAAAACACGAAAGCAATTAACCGCCATTACAGGACCGTACCTCTATCTACCCCATTTACGGTGTACCCTTACTACACCCTTAACGAAAATGTTCGAATAGAAAACACCTCTGCGAAACAGAAAGGCGAGCTAAGAAGATTATATAGAAGGTACACTGTTACTTTGACTACTAACGAGCTCGTTTATCGGCCCCCGGGCCCGTAAACAACGACAATAATTTATTTATACGAGCACTTCAGACCCAACAGGCTCTCTCGTACCTAATGCTATCCATTACGTTATCTCTACCATCTTGCCGTAGCGATCGGTTTCTGACCTGCCATTTTTCCTCAAGTTCCTAAACAATATTAACCCCTTGTCGTATTTTAACTAGTCAGACTCGCCATGAAAATTTTAACAAAGTCTAACAAATATGAATGTTACACGTTTGAGTCGTTTGTAATTAATATTTAAGCACTAACAGTATATGTAGCTATACAAAAACTATAAAGAAAATGGTAAGGAAAGGGGTTAAAAAGGGGTCGTGTCTAATCACTCGGGAAAAGAGATTTTCTCTCGAAAAGTTAAGTGACTTATTTTTTAAACAAGTGCGTTGTTTAATAGGACACTTGTTGGGTAGTTCGCAGAAATTCTTTTATTGCAAAGCGTTGCAAAATGGCTGAGAAATAAGTCGTCCGAAGAATTTTCCAAAAAATTGATTTTTGCCATTACGACGAATCAAAGGAAGATTTTTCATTAGAAGAAAATCCTGTCTGTGTTTATTTATTAATTTCGCGAAGAACCGAAGCAAAGCAGTTGCTTTGTGAGCTCGGACGTAGAACTGTTCCGTCAAACAAAATTTCCTCCGCACGCTTCACAAGCGTCCGATCGACAAAGAAAATTTTCCCCGACGATGTAATTTAAATCTTCCTTCCACCACTCCCTCCCTCGCCATTTTGCCCCTTAGTCTCTGGTCCTCCTTTTTCTTGAGCCTTCGGGGCGAACCTCTTTCCACAGTATTCACCCCCGCAGAATACTTGATAACGCCGGGTCAAAGAGGAGTTTCAAGTTGGTTTTTAATAACGATCGAAATTGAGTCGTTCGATCGGAATTAATCATATCTGATCGGCTCCGGGATCTGGCAGAAGGTGACACGCGTTGCCAAATTAGATGGAAAGTACAGCAATTTAAGTGCGGATCCCTAATCTAAAATTGTTTCAATTTGCACGGTAATTTGCGGCCTGGATCATTTTATATTGACTCATCAATTATTTATTTAATATTGGACAAGCTGCAAATCAGTTTTGAACATTTTATAATAATTATATATAAAATAATAATAATAATAATAATAATAATTAGTATTATATATAATTATATATAAATATATATAAATAATAATTCGAATATACTGTACGATTTCATTCACACGAATATTTCATGTTTGAATCGTCCAGTCTCCGAATGGTTGAATATTCGAATATCTCGAAAAATAATAAATTAATTGGTTATCGATCGTAATTTATCTTCAGGATATTACAAAGTTATTTAACAATTAGCTATTTTTGTGAATACTAAACGCTGGATTCGGATTTGAATCTTCAGGTTTAAGAATAGAAATTAATATGGTGAATAATAATTTCTGATTAAGAATTTTTCTAAAATGAAATCAATTAAATTGTAGCTGATCAAGCTTTTCATACAAAAAATTATATATTGATTATTTTATATTAATATGGCTAAAATTTGTAATATCTGGAAAAATGTTAACAATGAAATTTAAGAAATGTTTTTGAAAAAATTGTCCATGCAAGACCCCCCGTAGTACACTACGCCGACTCGAAACTGGCATTAGTTTTGCACCGATCTAATATGATCGGTAAAGGGGGTTGTTGACGTTCCCCGTTGATTCCGTTGCGGCGCACCTAACGTAGATTTCATATCGATCAGTTTGTTTGGGAATGAATTGGCAAAGGGCAATCCAATGAATCGATTTGACGAGCAATCGTCCGGATAGCCGAAGGCATTTTGGCCACAATTTAGAGACCTGCGCTATCTGTGCTGAGACTGTAGCGTTCCGTGTTGCGGTGTCCCATATACAGGGTGCGCAATTCGAATAGATAACCCATACACCATCGACAATGAAATATCTCCATTATTTTTGGTTTGACAGAGAAAACGCTCAGGTGAAAGTTTGGTTATTCAAAAGGGCAGATATCAACCTCGTTACTTTTTAAACACAAGCCTGTATTTTCTTCGCGATGTGGTTGTAGAGTGTAGAAAGACGAATCCAACGAGCCGTATAAACGTATATTTCTGATTATTCAATCTCGAGAAAGTTAAATCTTAAAGGTAATGTCCTTCATAGAATGTCAAGGTCATAGGTATTTTTTTAATCGACACCCTGTCTATATTTGTGGACATTCTAGTAGATCGTGAAAGGACAAATTCAACGAGTACCATGATCGTACTATCTGGAGCATTCTATCCTGAGATACTTGAGTTCAGATATATTATTAAGTAGATTTTCGACAATGAATTACTCGAGATTGGATGATCAGAAAGGTGTGGTCATGGTACTCGTTTAATTTGTCTCTCCACGCTCTACAAGCACACCTGAAAGAAAATACACGATTCCGTTGAAAAAAACTGAGCGACTGAGACGAAACTGTTTCCTACCACCGTAAATGCATTTTGGAACAGTGTAGCTAAGTAGTTCGATTGAAATTTGAGAATAAGGGAGATGCTTCACGTTTGAACGCGGCACCCAGTATAATACGTAAATGTTCTCATCAGCCTGCAGGTTATGCGACGGCCGCACGGTCCACTAACTACCGTTGAACGCAAGTCGCCGTGTCGTCGACAACGGGGCTGTTGAATCCCGCGTATGAAACACGGCGACGTCCACGGGCACATCCGAATCGAACAGAGGAATCGAATTAACAGGGGCTTGATGGCCGCTTGTCGACGCCGCGCCTCCGTGTTCCCGAAAATTATATAAACGTGCTAAACAAAATGGCCGAACGATTCGACGGATGTTGCGCTCTCTCGTGACGCTGCGCGTCGAATTTTTTACCTTTCTCTGCATAGCCTTTGATCAATTTTTCCCAGCGCAACACGAATCTGCAGAATTTTTCGACAATTGCGGATTTTCATGTCAAATAAAAGTTGTCCGCATTAATTGCAACACACGAGGCTCCACGTACACGCATTTAAAATATTTTTCAAATAATTTCAGCGAGTTGAAAACACATATGAACACGTGACAAATAATTTAGCGACATTTCTGAATTTTTTATTATTTTTTTTTCCAACCCTCAACTTAACCGTGACTCTTTCACGGGTATTTTTCCCATATTCTATGATATTTGAGCAGTCGTTTAAAAAAAGTCTCATCGTTCTATCTTAACTCCATCAAAAGTTGTACGATTCTGTCACAGAAACGGCTGAACGATGCATTAGTGGGTGCATCGCGGTGCATCGTGGCTGCCCGGCAATTTTCTAAAAACTCGGCCGCGCCTTCCACGTTTGATCATCACAGCCTCTGTTATTCTGCATCCCTCGCCGCTACTCACTGTAATTGAAGGGACTAGCATGGCAACGACTTAACCGGGAAACGGTGGTTTGTTTTGCGGAGGAACACAGTCCGCGATTTTCGCAATCCGGAGTTCGCCAGCCTACTGAACAACGTTGCTGAACACTTTCGAAATTACGAGGTAAGGATATTAATAAGACTAATCTTATTTTTATTAGATATTTAAATATTTCGTGTCAATATTCGAATGTAATAATGTATTACATATTATATTTATATAATACATTATTACATTATATGTAATAATGTAATAATAATTATTATTTATGTATTGAAGGAATTTTGGGATCTTGATTATTTCAATATTTTAAAATTATAATATTCCAATATTCTGATATTTCAATATTTTAATATTTCAATGTTCTAATATTTTAATATCTTATATTTAATCTCTTATATTAATATCTTATTTATATTTATCAATGAATATTTATCTGAAATTTTAATATCTCATACCTGATATTTTAGTATTCCCAATATTTCATTATGTGGATCTGTAAATGTTGGAGTATTTAAGTATTTGAACGTTTGAGTCTTTGAGCATTGAGTCAGCAACGTAAAAATAAATATTCGTATAAACGAGTTGGCGTTTTATTAAAAAAATTCCATTGGGAAAAATTGTGCAGGAATAATGTTCGGTTCGAATGCATCCTTGATACATATTTCCCTTTTGATCGTTGAAGCGTTGTCCCAGCAACGACGCCTCCGAAGAAAAATGAAAATCTGCTCGAGGGGTGTTGCAACTGCAACAGCAAGTGCAAGTGCAACGGTGAGCATTCGGAATGGCGTCGAATTGGAAGAAGTAACAGTCGAACGGCAACCGTTGAGATATTTGACAAAATTTCGTGAAATATTGGGAAGGGGAAATATGTATCGAAGTGGTGCACACGTATAAGCAGGGAACACCAAGGCTATTTTTGATTCGAAAACTGGGTTAGCCAAACAGTTTCCCAGCGCAGAACACTCCTGACATTATGCACGTCCTTCGTGGAGTGTAATCCCGATTTGCTTCTTCTTTTAGACACGTGGAATTAGATAAATAAAGAGTTCGGTATCGCATGCACTCCCTAAAATTACGGCGTTCTCGTTGGAGGGCTGCTTCAGCAGAGGGTGCATTTACAATATTATTTTCTGCATGGTTCGTTATTATTGTAATTATATTTCAGTATGTTAGAATATAGATATTATAAAATATAGAAATACTAAAGTGTAGAAATATTAAAATTTAGATTAATGAAAATATTAAAATATAGAAAAGGTAATATACATAGCGAAATATTAAAATATAGGAAAATGAAGATATGAAAATATTAAAATACAGTACAATTAGAATATAGAAAAATTAATATATAAAGATATTACAATATAGAAATACTAAAGTGTAGAAATATTAAAATATAGAAACACTCAAAGTACAGAAATATTAAAATATAGAAAAATGGAGATATGAAAATATTAAAACACAGCAAAAGAAGAATATAGAAAAATTAAGATATAAAAATATGAAAGTATAATACAAATATTAAACTACTAAAGTACAGATATAATTTAATATTGAGCAACTCTGCCATGTTCATATTTATCTATTACAAGATCGCAGCACACAAACGCGACTACGGCTGTCCTAAATATTTAGAACAGAAAGAGGTAGAGAGTGAAAGATTGTATTTTTGTTTATTCGTTTTCGAGACCAAAAGATCCGTTCAACAAGTCTCGTCGACCAATGGCAGTTGGTCCTCGATCGAAGCTTACGTTCCAGCTTAACCTCTTACCTCTCGCGTTTATTTTTAACAGGAACAGTTCTTTCTTCGCCGTTTGTAAGAGGCTTTTCCGGTTCCCTTGCCGATATCATGCTATCCGGATTTCTTCTGCTCTCGTATCGACTTCGGGACGACCTTAATTATTTAACGAGCAACTTCCACATTCGTCTATAAAATTTCCAACTTCTCTTCTCCCGCCCATCCTAGCCGCTTAAACGTTTTCCCCGTAGATTTGAGTTGCACATTTCCGGAAAATGTCGAATACACGAGGAGTTCTATTTCAGTTATGCATCGGAGCCACGCGGGATGCTTGATTAAGTTTGTTATAATGAAGATGCTTTTCGGTGGATGGAAATTTATTCGGAAATTTAAAATTTTTAAAGGACAGAAATATGTAGATTTGAAATTTAATTTTGTATGTTTGATTTCAAAACGATTCATAATAAAGTACAATAGATAAATAAATGGGGAGGTACTGTATTTTATACAAGATTAAATTTCGAGTAGTCTTTCGATAAATTTGTTTAATATTAACATTTTAAATATTAAAATATTCGGCACTTCAACGTGCAACTTGAAGTATTTTTGAAATTTTCGATATTTCAGTCGTTGAATCTGTGAGCCATTGAACCATTGAATTGTCGAATTATAATGTTCACAAATATTGATCGAGTAACAAAGGAATCAACATTGATCGAAGATATTATTTGCGTAGAATGCTTCGACTGTTTCAAGTTCGTTACAGCGTCGAGAGACGTTAATAATTCGGATAAACATTTAAACAAATTGATTTTTCGTGGAGAACGGCGAAATTCCAGTATCTTTTCGAAGCTTTCCAAACACTCGAGCCACTTACTCTTATCGATAAAATTCGCAGAACCCGACGGTGTAACTTATGCTGAAGTGGCAGTCATTGATCAAACTCGAACGATTGCCAATCGAATTCGAATCTCTTCGAGAGCGTGACTCCATTGACGGGTGAAGGAACTGTAGAAATTTAGATTCTGCTTTACTGTTATATTATTATACCCACAAGTAAGCATTAATTATTTTTGTCAAATTTATTTTAGATATTAATTAAACTTTGATCATACCCTAGTAGCACAAAATATTATATACACATTCATATAATATTAAAAAGAGATTCAATCTCTTCTTAATATTTAAATATACATACAATATTTATTTTATATTAAGTAACAAATATTTCATATTACGAGAAAAATATTTTTTTCTAAATACGAAATGAATCTTTATTTAATATTAGAAATAGAATATTTTTTCCTAATGTACAGATAATATTTATATCATATTATAAAAAATAAATCTTTATGTAATATTAGAAATTATTTAAAATTATATAATATAATATAAAAATTTCTTAATTGTGATAAGGTCCTTTGGAAGATAAAATACAATCCGAATGGTATCGTGTTTAGTATCATTTTATTCCGAAAAATGTCACGAGTATGCCAGCAACAAAATAAATAAGTTGAATCATTGGATAAACATTTTACCATGGAAAAATCACGATACGATCATCTAAAGTCTAGTTTTTAGGGTTTTGAGAGACTACATCTCGTCGTGTTGGTGATTGTAAAATTACAAAAAATATTTGAAGGAACTGTAAGTCCCTGAAGATAAAGGGGCTCTGCGCTGAAAGTCGTGCAACGGGAACGCCAAGTGAGAGTCCATGGGGGTCCATGACTGAGTTTGCCAGGAATAGAAATCTGTGCTTACAGTTGCTGACTTAGTCTTGGATTCTGAGTCAGGCACGAGGATTCCTCGTCTTGAAGCTCGCGCTACTTGCTCCGCTTCTCTTTTTTCGTTTCTCTGCTCTCTGTGTTTCTTCAACCACCACCTTCGTCATCGCTTTTAAACGACCTTAGATTAAGTCACGTTCACCGTGAACCCCGAATTGCACCGGCATTTGGGAAACAGATGGCAATCTTGATCTTCTGATCAACTAGAAGGTTTCTTTGTAAATGCAAATTCTCCTATTGTCCGAGATCTTATAAACCGTAATCCCCGAAGTTTTTAAAAATTTCTTCAACATCTAAACATTCTTTTCTTCAAAAAGATATATTACAAATGGAAATATCATTATTCTGCATAAATCTGATAAGAAAATTTATTTATTTAATACTTTTCTTCAAAAAGATATAATACAAATGGAATTATCATGATTCTATATAAATCTGATAAGAAAATTTATTTATTTAATACATAAACCCTTGCACATTTCCCTTTAGAATAAATCCACATTAAAAAATACATTTCAGTGGATAGATTCGAACTTCGGTTTGATACCCGGTTCAATGCGATTAATCAAGAATAAATACGATCTTTATACATCATTATAAATGATACTGACCTAACCTTGAGGTTATGTTACCAAACAAGCTTGAATTACACGAATACTTAATAAGAGAAAATTTCGTTCGATCACATTTTCCACGCAAGATCAAATGTTATTTATTTCATGTGAAATGAATGTTCTTTTTGAAACCACAATATAAAACTAAACGTTTACACGAGTATTTCGACAAAATTTCTTTCTATCGATTAAATCTTATTTCGCTGGGTAGCGTAATAAAAAAATTTATTTAATGGCGATTCTGCCGATCGTCGGCATGTTCTTTCTTATCAAGCACATTTCACGTGATAAATTAAGCTTCTGCTTAACCCATTCGCCGGATTAACTGGGATATAAATGCCTGAGGGATCCATTTTTCATAACTCGAGTGAAGTGTCGCGAATTTTCGTTTTAATTGTTTTGGTAAATTGCGGGAACGTGTACAGCTGTGTGCGACAGAGTTTAATGTGCCAGATTAGGAACACTTATGGCTGCGTCTTATATTCTGCTTTTCCCGAAATGCAGTTCGAATGTTTCCTTGAAAATCAGCAAAAATTATTTGTCCCAGTTTGAAGAACACGATACGATTTATTTCGAAAGTAATTGTATACACGGAATATTGGAAAAATGCTGAAGATTAAAATTATGAAATATTTTTGAAATAATGAGTTCTGAAAATTCGTTCAAATTTTACTTGGATGAAAATAAATCCATAAGAAATACGAAATGAAAATATATAAATGCTAAGTAGAATTAGAAAGTATTTCATATTAAAAAATGTATTATATTCTGAGATAAATGGTCTTGAGACTAGCAACGAGCATACAACGAATAACAATTATTAATTTTCATATCTTCTGTGCAATAATGACGTTGAACTAAGTTTCAAGCTGTATTATGTTCTCATTTAAAGAACGGAACTTCTTCTGTTGAAACCACGTTCTTCTTCTTATTATTACTGACCCATAATAATTCTTATTATCCACGAATTGTGAAAGATTTCGTTCTACCATGTTTCGTTCTACCATCTTAATAATCCAGACCCTTTACCTAGAATTAATTGATACTTCTTTTGTCAAGATATTAATGTATACGTAAAAAATATAAATAATATAAAGTATAATCAATATTGAATAATCAATGACCCAGATCCTCCAGTGACTGGTCAAGAATAAAAGAGAAGTATTTCATAGTTAGCTCAGTAATATTCTCTTTGTTATTTACTTCTATAAAAACAATCTTGATAACAAGTTTCTACAGTATTTCGTTGCAACATAAAATATTATTATTATATATAATAATATATTGAGTTACTTATAGTTATTTAGAATATATTATATTCTTTTTCTAATTATTTTGCCACACCAAGTAAGTGTTTTTTCTTTTTGGTGCTTATATATTTTTTCACAGCTGTGTTGCAAATCCTGTTTTTGTTTCTAGTTTTATTAAGTATTTATTTTTTCAGACGCAGAAATGTAGCTCTGGAAAAAGATCCACACAGGGATGTTTTTAATGATGTTGTTTTTAATGATGGAACCTTGTGCCGAAATCACAAATTTAATCTTTCTTACAATTTTGATCGAGAAAAGCTTTCATTTATAAATATTGTAAGATTCGATTTATCTGATCGAGTCTCGTGCTGCACTCCCCAACGATCGAGTTTCTACGCGTTTTATAGACTGACTCCGGTGGATGAGACTTGTGCAGATTACCGAACCGATAAATAACTCACGGAGAAAACGGCGTACAGCCGGCCAAAAACACAGGCGGATCCACTTTTAGTGCTGGCGTCCGTCGTCAAAACGCACTTCCGTCAGGAAAATTTGTTTCTTCCCGAACGAGCGACGATTTCCATAAGCATCCTAGCCGGCGCATTTAAACTTTTCCAATTCCGTAGCATTTCATTTCCCAAATGGTCGAAGCCCAAGCCCCTCTCTGTCGTTTTCCCGTCTTATTCTTTTTTTCTTCCCACCCCCATTCTCGGCCGCGTCCCGTTTCGCGCGGAGACAGGGAGAGCAACGGTTCTTTTTCGCTTCACTCTCGAGAGAGGGAGAGAGAGTCGCCGAAGGAAACGTCAGGAAAGTTTCAGAAGGTCGTTTCTCCGTGCTTTTTCTTCTGTTTCGTTCGTCCACCGTCCCTGGAAATCGTTTGCAGTTTACGCGACAACGAAGGACGTCCGTCCGTTTCTCGAGTGAACGCAGCCTAAAACTTTCGCTGGCTCTCTTTCTCTCAGGCGTGTCCTCTTTCTGCTAGCTTGGTCTCGGCCTGGTACCTCCTTTTCTTCTTCTTCTTCGTCTTCTTCTGCTTCTAGCGAGGCGTCGTACCGTCGTTCTCTTCGTGTTTCGTTTAGACGGGGTTGTCAACCGTGTACCGGGGGTTTTGGCATTGGCCCTCGGCCACTCTCTCCCGGTCTCGTTTCGTCTTGTCCGTCCCGTGGATTTCTCGAATTTTTCCATCCCCGTTCGGCCTTTTCGCAGCCGAAGAGAGCGAGGCCGAGCACACCGCCACCACCGATTTACATATGGAAATTCGCCCCGGTGACTTTCAATGTTTCCCGGAGAATGTGTCCCGCGACGATGTTACCGGCCCGCCGGAAAAAGTGATTCGTCACCGACGACCACGACGAACATGCTCAGAATTCGATCTACCGGGTGTCCCTTCCCTAGCAGCGTCTATGCTTGCCATTTTCTTCGGCCCTTGTTGCAACATCCCAAGTAGCACCGTTAGGTCCAATGGACTTAAATTTCGGACATCCGATTTCTGGTTCTAGGTTTTCTTTTTATTCCACGCAGGATCGTCTTAGTAAATTTTATATATTTAATTCGTGATTGAATCTAAACATTTCATTTATATTTCCATTAATTTTGTTGGTCTTCACAGTTTTATTTCATGTAGCTAGTCTGCATTCTAGTTAGATATTAGTAGATTTTAATTATTCAATTTAATTCACGCTTAGATTATTTAATAGAATTTAGTTCTTTACGTTTTCTTTTTATTCCACGCAGGATCGTCTTAGTAGATTTTATATATTTAATTCGTGATTGAATCTAAACATTTCATTTATATTTCCATTAATTTTGTTGGTCTTCACAGTTTTATTTCATGTAGCTAGTCTGCATTCTAGTTAGATATTAGTAGATTTTAATTATTCAATTTAATTCACGCTTAGATTATTTATGAGAATTTAGTTCTTTACGTTTTATTTTTATTCCACGCAGGATCGTCTTAGTAAATTTTATATATTTAATTCGTGATTGAATCTAAACATTTCATTTATATTTCCATTAATTTTGTTGGTCTTCACAGTTTTATTTCATGTAGCTAGTCTGCATTCTAGTTAGATATTAGTCGATTTTAATTATTCAATTTAATTCACGCTTAGATTATTTATTAGAATTTAGTTCTTTACGTTTTATTTTTATTCCACGCAGGATCGTCTTAGTAAATTTTATATATTTAATTCATGATTGAATCTAAACATTTCATTTATATATCATTTCACTTATATTTTTAATTTTCATAGCTATTAAAAATTCACAATCACAAATTTTTAGGACTATATGTACGAGGTTAGGAATCTGTATGAAATGTTCATAGCTATTGAAAATTAACAATCACAAATTTTCAGGACTATCTGTACGAGGTTAGGAATGTGTATGGGTCTAGGAAAAATTATTTTATACTTTTTAGTCGGTTTTTAAAAACGTGGTATTTTTTAAATATTTATTTTTATTTAAATTTATCATCGTATTGATAAGTTTCGATGTCGCCCAATTAGTATTTTTTTTAAGGTACTGAATATCGCCAGGCAGAAAATGTTTCATATAATTTCTATTAGAGTGTCTACTTCGCCATGTAATATCACGAAAATCCCTCCGTTTGATACGTTCGAGTTGTTTGAAAACGGTAATGAAATCAACATTGAAATTAATTACTGCAGTAATCCATTAATACCTGCGCCTTTATACAGTAATTATTAATTAGTTAGACACGGCGCCTACACGAAGAAGAAATTCAATCGACACGCAACGTTTAAATAGTTATAGTAAAATACGATATTAATTAATACGGTCGTGGATTAACTCGTGGACGTTTGATATGTCGAGTTTCGCTTTTTACGTTTTTTATATCCCACCACAATTCTCGCACGAAGATTCATTATAGCCAGCTCTGATTTTACAGATACAAAAATGAGAATATTTAATTTTACCATGCATAACATTTTTATTCGTGCTACAATGAATTGTTACTTTTCAAAGAGATTTTGTAATATCTTAAGAAAAAGTTGTGTTTTAATTTCAACGAAACATGAAGTAAAAATAGTGTTCTATCACTCGAAGGTTAATGAGAATCTTGACATTTGAAAATATTTTTAAGCGTGTCGGACATGAAAAAGAATGGCAATGCCAAAACGATCGTAATTTTATAGGAACTGCTGCGGTATCGGAAAAATCGTGCAGTAAAATTGCTGCTCATATTGTAACCGGAATCACCTCATTTTTATTAATATTCTTTCCGTTTGATACGTATTATAAAATTTCCGATTTTATTGGTTCGAATCGCAAGCGAATTCTACCAGTCATTTCCGAATGTATATTTATCGATGGTACTTCACAATTTAATGGCAATCCATCACGCATTTTGCTCATTTGCTGGAACAATCATATAACATGACATAAATCATGATTTTCTGATGTCCTATTGAAATGCCAGATTGGTGCAACGAGTTATTAAACTAGGACAGGGACGTTAAAATACAATCGTTCACTGCCATGGATTCCCTGAAACACTTATTTCTAGCTTCGTCACAAATTAAATATTCAATTAATAGTTGATAAAACTTCAGTGGTAGCAATTGAAATTTATTATACACTTCGACACATTCGTGACATTTTCCTGATTGAAACGAGTCCGAACACGACACAATTTGTATTGCATTTGCTCGTTTAATCCACGATATAGTGGAATCTCGATTATCCGAACCGCTGAGTGATGTATCCACTGAATTGTGAATTACTCGGCAAATATACGTTGAACAATGTCGTGCTTAGGCTCATTCTAATCAGGAAAATTTCTCGGATATTACCCTAGTAGCACAAAAATATTGGAAAAATATTTTTTAAGTCACATTTTTTCATATGAGAAAAATATTGCATCTGAATATTGTATACATGTAGAAGAAATATAAATTGAATGTTTAAAAAATACAAGCTAAATGTGTGAATCCAATATTTGAAAAATATAAATTCAATATTTAAATAACATTCAATAAAATTTTCAAATGTAAGAAAAAGTTATAACAAAAATTAGAAACTATGAATATCTATTACTTTCTGTGTACTGCTTCAGGGAATATTCTATTTTATCTTCTAAAAGGCTTTATCACAATTAAGAAATTTTTATATAATTTTATATAATTTCTGATATTACATAAAGATTTATTTCATAATAAAAAAATATTCTTTTTATAATATGATATAAAGATTATCTGTACATTAGGAAAAATATTCTATTTCTAATATTAAATAAAGATTCATTTGTATTTAGAAAAAATATTTTTCGTGGATTGCACAGCATAGATAACGGTCTCGTAAAAAAAAAGAAAATATTAAAAACAATGAAATAAAATATTCATGGAATCAACGTTGATTTACTGTGCCGAATAGGAATCGTCGACGATTCGAGGGGTGTACCAGAGAATGTTGGACGGAGACTCTGGGTCAAGATGGACCCGCCGTCGATTTGCGGGGGTGTATCCGCGGCGCGAAGTTTAAAACGGCCCCTGGAGAAATGCGGTCGACGATCGCGGTGTTCTGTTCTCGTGGAAAATGCGACAGGAAATAGCCGAGACGAAACTGGCCTCGGCGCGGCCATCCAAATCGACGAAAACGCTCCGGTATCAAATGCGAGGCAAGATAGAGCGAGAGAGAGAGGGAGAGAGTGAGAGAGAGAGAAAGGAGGGACGAGACGAGACGGAATGGGGCGAGGACCAGACGAAACGAAACGAGACGACCGGCCCAGACGAGGGCCAATGCCAAGTACTCGAGATACCTCGAAACGGTTGACAACTTCGTGCCAGAAATGACCCTGGCCGGGAGTAACGCGATTCCTCTACCAAGTTACACCTTTATCTCAGAACGGAACATTCTCGAGACGTTCTTGCAATAGAGTTCTCGCGAAATTACGCCACTGCGCGTTTCCCACAATATACTCCAGTGATTGTTCCACCATTTTTCATCATTCCATTGGCTTCCCACTTTGGGAAGCACTGTTCCAAATTATCTCTATCGCTATTCAAATTTTCATTATTGCAACTTCTTATTTACTAATAGTAAGTCGGAATTGAAACGGTAAATGCGACCATCTCACTGAGAAAAATGTCGCGAATACAATGATAAACATTTCATTAATAACAAAAGTCCCACTCTACCATGTTTTAAACAAAAGCGATCCAAACAGTACCGTGTTTGTACTCATCTTACACAGAAAAACATCGTGAATACGATGACAAAAGTTTGATGAAAAAGTAATCAAGTTTCAGCAATGAAATTCATTCTATAGCTAAAAATTGGTTTTATTAGTAAAACTCGTGTGTGCACGTGAAACGTCGGACAGACCTTGGTGCGTTGATCGAGCAGATCGCGGTTCCCTCGACAGCGTAAAATCAAAAAATGACCGATCGTTGCGAGTTCGTTAATCTTTCGAGAGGGCGAAATTTCCCGTCGTGCTCCTCTCCTCCCTGGCCATCTCTTTCGAGTGCCACCTCGTCATTAATCACCCCTGCACGCTTCTTATCGAGCTCGCAGCTCGGATTCAATAACGCGGCGCGCCGTAATTTCGCGGGGGTTATTAGGGGCACACACACCGGGAGAGAGAGAGAGGGCACCCCTCGAAAATCGTTAATCGAACGATCCCAAGCCGTTTCCGGAGTCCCCGTCGCCTCTGGTCCTCGCCTCTTTTTCACTATCGAGATCCGATCGAGGACCTCGTGACGCGCTTGTACCTCGGTTCCACGCGAATAAAAAGAAACGACTTTGTTGTTCCCAGACTTTTTCCATACTGCGCAGGGAGACACCACGGCTGAACCCATTTTCCTTTTTGGATCGTTGATTTCACCGTGCCTCGAATCACCGGAAATTAAATTTTTCATACGCACGCTCGAGCCCTTTGCAACAATCGTAACGAGAGACGTACTTGAATGTGTATGAAATTAATGAACATCTCCGTCACTTTGTAACGTTTCGACTTGAAAAAATTGGAACGTGAAGCTGCGAGGTGTGCTTGCATTGGTTGAATAAAAGTAGAATTTGCGTTTTTAAAAACATTCGCAATGCAGGTACTCGAGGCATTTGAAAAACTAAATTCTAAAAAATTGTAAGAGTTAATGTACTGTAATTAAATAAACAAAACGACAATGTTTTCGGTAAAATGGTAAACTGACGTATATCCATTTTCATGGACAACATAAAAACGAGAAAATAATCTTGGGGAAGCGAATAAACGTGAAACTAAAATCGTGTCGGTTTGACAGCGACGTTACGTGGTCGAGTGATATAAAAAATGTTTAATGGACATTTGATACAGTGGAGAAAATAAGCAGCGAGCCACGACAGAAATTGAATAACGTGATGCACGACATCGGCCATCAGAATCCAATGATTAAATTTAATTCAGCTTTGCCTGGAGCACCGGTGGATGTTATTAAAATCTACATTCTTACGATGCTAATGCCCAACGGTGCCGGAATCTCTGACAGAGCAGCTTATGTGTATCGGTTATCGGAAAAATGTGGATTAAATCCAGCGATATTATTAAAACGTTCCGACCAACATTATTAGGATCGAGCGTCGGCTATTGTGTTTCAGATTTATTATACATGTGTAGAGACGCGTGCATGAACCAGCCCTCCTCCCCTGATTATGCATGTCTATGTTATGCAAATACGCTCGGTCCGAATGTACAGGATCGCGTGTGTTGCTTAAAATCGAATTTATTATACAACATCATGCACACATTTATTTACATTACTGAATCTTGTAGTCGACGCTTTCATTGCTGTCCGATCTTTCCAAACCATACAGCTCGCTTGAATCTCATTTTCAGGATAGAAAAGTCGGCTTCCACTCCATTTTTTAATATATCTATATATTTGTAATCCTGCTTAATCAAATGTCAGACTATGTAAACATATTTTTCATTCCGGTATATGCGGAGTTAATTAAATCAGTTTCGGCTGGCGCCGCGATAAATATTTTATTATTAGATAAGGAGTTAATGAAATCGGTTTTAGAAAATCCGGTACCTTGATGCAATAAATAATTTATACTATGGGGCGATGGCGGAGAAAAATAGCTGACATTTAGTACGACTATACGAAGAAATGATTAAACTGAACAATTGAGTGCCTCATTATTTTTAATATACGAGCGAATGTAACTTTCGACTGAATCTTGTATACCGGGTGTCTCATGATCAGCTAAATCAGAAAATAGCTGATTACATTGAAAAATTGAGTGCTTCATTACTTTTAATACGAGCGAATGCAACTTGAACAATATATAAAAAAAACTTTTTAAAAACCACATTTCATTTATAGTCACTAATATCTAAAAATATTATTTTCTCCTTTTTAGTGCAGTCTAATATAAGTGTGGTTTCTAAAAAGTTTTTTTTATATATTTTTTTAGTTATTACGTTTTAGTCCTTACTATCGAGCATATTTACTAAGGCCCAAGTCCTTGTCGCTTCTCCCTACCGCCCGACCAAACCTAAATCAACCCAGCAAGTAAATTGAGCTCCTTCGGTGCGAAGTCGGAGTCGGAGGGGGGACGCGTAGTGGAGTGGGGAGAGCACGGAGTGGGGATCACTGCACGCGATGGCGTACTAGCATAGTACGTACGTACTAGCGTAACATCCTAAGGGCAGTCTTTAAAAAAAAATTTTTTTTGAATATTACTTTGTCATCCAGTTCTGAGCAAGTTGCAAATTTGAAGTTAAAATTCTTAATATAAGCATGGTAAAAATATATGACACCTTTCATTACATCCAATATTATTTCAATGCTTTTTCATTGAATATTGCACGTTGAAAACAACGTAATATGATGCACAGAATTGCAAGAAATAATGCACAAGATCGTCGAATAGTTCTTTGCAGAGGTGGAGGTTTTTTTCCTTATTAGGAACGACGCGACAAGTGGTACAACCTATAAGGACGATTAGGGGACGGAGGATATCGACGATGGATGTGGTCGACGAGCACAAAGAGTACTCGAGATCCTGGGACAATGTGGCGCCGAGTACTCTTAGCAAACTGAATCGAAATTGAGGTCAGCTGCTTTCATCGGCGAACATATTCCCCGGGAACATCGTGTCGGGTTACCCCTTCCATTTTGCGAATTGACATTTCGCTAAAAGATCGCTTTTTCGCAAGTTGCTGCTCCGCAAAACGCGGCCGCTGTGTGCGGGACACAAGGCCAAAGAATTCGGTGACGTTTTCTCTGAAAGCAGTGAGAATTATTCTGAAGAGTTGCTGCGTGCAAAATGGAACTCTTTGTATCTGAAAAATTAGGGTGAATTTGAAAATTCGTTTTTTTAGGAGAATCGTTCAGTCAATGGATTTTTTCATATTTATTTTTAACTGCAACCATAATTAAATTGGGACGTGCAGTACATGCGAAATAATAGCTGCAGTTACTCGATAATTTTGAAGATATAAACAAAGTTAGATATCATCGTCGTGTGTTATGAAAACTTTTATAACCCTGGCTCGTGTTTATAGCGCATAATGAAGGTGCAGAGACCCTCAATTGTTAATAACAGTTGGCACACGCAGGATACGAGTTTCGACTCTTGATGGTTTTTCTGACGAGTAGGTAAATGATGCACATATATGATAAACTTATTTTGCTAATTTAATGATCCAGAAGTGCAGCCCAAAAATTTGTTAGTTCATTATTTTTAAATTTATCATAAGAATACCTGAACAGAGTTGCACTGTTCGAAAGAACATGTTTGATTATTGGCCGTGACAAATTTTTTCTGTAGTCGTTTTGTGCGAAATCGTCATCGGTATATTTTTTAATCAGGATTTCAATATTCTTTCGATATTCTTGCAGTGCATAAAAAGACGAATCCAAAGACTTTAATAGTCTTGTAGAGGGTGAAAAGACGAATCCAACGATGTATGTAAGTATATGGTTGTGATTATTTAATCCCGAGATACTTACGTCTGAAAGGTAAGCTACTTAGCATACTCCAACACAAGTATTTCTAAATTTCATAATCCAAATGGCATGTTTATGGTCTCATTGAATATTTTCACCCTCTACAAGACTATCAAAAAAAACTCCAAGATTCCATTAAAAATAACCTCGTCTAACTGCATTAATCACGATCAAGTAGTTCACCTTTCAGACACAAGTATCTCGGGATTAAATAATCACAACCATATACTTACATACATCGTTGGATTCGTCTTTTCACACTCTACAAGACTATCAAAAGAAAACTCCAAGATTCCATTAAAAATAACCGCGTCTAACTGCATTAATCATGATCAAGTAGTTCACCTTTCAGACACAAGTATCTCGGGATTAAATAATCACAACCATATACTTACATACATCGTTGGACTCGTCTTTTCGCAGTCTACAACAATATCCAAAAATTCTTTTCATCAGTATATTCACCCTTCGAAATAATGCAATTATTTAAAGTTATTCTAAAAAAGTTATAGAATCAAAAATATATATTTGACTCCACTGTGGTTGTGAAAGCGAGAGGGTGTGTCGATCTTTGGAGGGAGGGGGCAGATTCATCGATTCGTCCCATTTTAATCGCGAGCTGTCTTGCTTTGGGAGCGATGTTTCTCAGATTCCGCATCTAATATTTATCCGGGAACGCCTCATTATTTTGGAGCAGGTATCCATCTTTTGCGCTCGGGACGGAGGTTTGCTCGTGTTCTTTTCGTAATTAACGAGACGCGGGCCGGGATTACAAGCGGAGGGGAAGGGGGGTGTAGGATCTCGGCAGATGAAAGGGGCTGAAGACGCGATTAAAACAACGCCGCATCGGAGCTCTATGATATCGGATCGACAAGACGACGAGGAGACCGAACGTTGCTGGTGTAACGAGGAGCGCGGTGACAGGACAAAGATAATGAATGGCAGCATAGTTGATATATGAATGCTGGGGGAAAAAACGAAACGGACGGGTACAAGCCGGGCTAGACAGAGACACGATAAGTGTGTAGTACGACGGAGATAAACGTTAACCCGAGGCCACGGGGTTAATAAAACAAAGTATCCCGACAATGGATCGACGTCACGGAAATTTTCATATCGTGTCCCTAACCTTAGCCCTTTCGTATAAATTTCCAACGAGACTGCGATGAGCGATCGCGGCGCTGCTCTTCGGGGATGTTTGAAGTGGCACGGTGTGTACAATTTCGTATGCCGATTATAACATATATATTTGGTACGAACCGGTTTCCTCCGTGAGCCATTCAGTTTCTGGAAACAATTATTTACTTATTTTTATCTCCATGAAACAGTCACTGGCATATCCGCGATTCTTTCCCGATTAAAACGAGTCCGAACACGATACAATTCGGATCTGATTTGCCTGTTTAATCCACGGTCCAGTGGAGCCTCGTTTATCCGAACTGGTGACCTCTAAAATGACCTCTAGTAAATGCGGTCCGAAATGTGCCGTGTTTGGACTCGTTTTAATCGGGAAAGTGTCGAGAATGTATTGCCGAATGTTTCATAAACGACAATAACACTTTGGGATATTCTCTGATAAAAACTGAATATCGGAGTCGTTACGTCCGGCTAATAAACGAAACGGTTGGTATCAACGTCGCCTGTTCGGGAAACAGCAACGTTTGTTTATTATCGGGCAATCGAAGTGGGAAAGACGAGGAGTTTAATCGAGTTCGCGGGTGTAAGTTCGTGTCGGGACAGGTTCGTATCGCAACCCATAAAAATGGCCGCGATTATCAAAGCGTTTCGCGAACGAGAATACTTTCGGTGTTTATAGGCTGCGAGTGGCCAGCCTGTGCCCCGTAAACTCGCAAGGGGTGGCTTGAATATGAAAGAATATAAATTATACGACGACGCCTCTCGGCCCGGACACGGGAGAACGAATCGCCGAAAAGGTTTTGCTGACTCGCGCGGGCCCCTGGGGGCTTTTAATACCGCATCCCACCACCTACAGCCTCGGCCGGGGAAAAACTAATTTCCCCGGTCGTCCCCTGACATATTACCCTTCGACCTTTTGTCGCGCGACCTTCTCCTTCCGGCGCGCCTAACCTACACTACGAACGCTCTTTGTCTATAAACATACCGTGTCATCCTGTTAAACTGGGCCACTCTGATTGAGCGGTGTCACAGATTTCTTCGAGTGTGCAACGACAGAACGTGACATTCGTGAACAGGGAGAATCGTCGAATTATTACAGCCACCCTTGTGGATGTACGATTGAAACAACCTTTTGGGCCGAGTTGTGCAGAATTACAATTAAATTACTCCAGAATTATAATTACAAAGTAATTGAATTAAATTGTAATTCAATTATGTTGTAATTTATAATTCAGATCTTCAGTCAATTAAATTACAATGTAATTCGTCAATTCCTCAAAATAAAGAATAAGTTTTGTTGCACATCGTTTGCTTTGAATTATTTCAATTAGTTTTCGTAACCGATCAGGTCGGATAATAGAGGTTCCAGTATATCGTGGATTATACAGCCAAATGTGGTCCGAATTATGTCTCGTTTGGGCTCGTTTTAACCAGAAAGAAGTCGCAAATGTGTTGGTAGAAGTTTTATGAAAAAATTTACTGTATAAAAAAATTATATGAAAAAATTTATTATAGTTATAAAGAATCGAGACTCGATCTAGAACGAACTGATGGGCATGGTGGTGTGTCCAATCTCTTCAAAATTGATCCAAACACAGTCGAAGTCGTACAAACATCCAGAGCCACAACGCATCCGAAGTTTCCGTTGGAAAATTAGCCCCGGCCGGCATTAAAAACCTCGCGTATCGGTTCAGCACAGTTATTACTGTCTCCCCGGCGTCACAGGCTTTGACAGGGTAAAGAAGCTAGCACGGTAAAAGCCAGGGAATCGGGAAAGTACCGGCCAATCCGTTTCCCCGGCGGCGTTCGAACAGGAAGTCGCCGGACAGGACAGCTGACGGGACATCAAAGCGTGGAACAGCGAAGGCCGGGCCCCACGAAAGTAGAGCAATGAGTTCTCTGATGCGACAACAAAGCGACCACCGTCGAAATCGAACAAACTAATCGGTGGTAGAGCGCGTCGTGGACACTAATGAAACCGGAGGGGAAACACGTTGGACAACAGAGGGATGCGCGTCGCGCAAGAAGAGGACTCCTTCCTGCCGAAGAGTGCTCACAAAAGAAACCGATTCATGCTCGAACAAATGGACATACAGTGTGTCCTAGTTTAATGGGATTATCTGCTTAAAGAATGTTACACGTGTAACATTGTCCAATAATATTTTATATATTGCTGTAGGGTATGCCAAGACGAATCCAACGAGTACCATGACCATATATTTCTGTCCGTTCAATCTCGAGATATCCACGCCTGAAAAATGAGCTGCTTAATATATTTAACCTCGATTTATTCTCCAATTTCAATCGGACTACTTAGCTGCACTGTTCTAAAATGCATGTACGGTGGTAGGAAACAATTTCGTTTTTTTCAACGGAATCGTGTATTTTCTTCCAGGTGTGCTTGTAGAGCGTGAAGAGACAAATCCAACGAGTACCATGACCACACCTTTCCGATCATCCAATCTCGAGTAATTCATTGTCGAAAATCTACTTAATAATATATCCGAACTCAAGTATCTCAGGATAGAATGCTCCAGATAGTACGATCATGGTACTCGTTGAATTTGTCCTTTCACGATCTACTAGAATATCCACAAATATAGACAGGGTGTCGATTGAAGAAATATCCATGACCTTGGCATTCTATGAAGGACATTACCTTTAAGATTTAACTATCTCGAGATTGAATAATCATCACCATATACTTATGTATATCGTTGGATTCGTCTTTCCACGCTTTATAACAATATCTAAAAGTCCTGGTATAATTCCGCAGGAGAAATATCGATGACCTTGAAATCTCATAGTAAAAATGATCCGCAGAAAATATTCTTCCCATCGTTGTATGTCTCCCTGGAAACTCTGCAACCTCGTGTCGAGAATATTTTCATGGAACCAAAAATAGTGTTGTTTTGTCGTGTTTCTTGCGAATCATGATGTGTGTTGAGCGATTTCGGTGATCATTATCGGACTACACGTTGAGGTTATTGGTTCTGTGACTGTCGTCGTGTCTGGTGTCTTAGCTTTTAGAAAGACGTTAGTGGCTCGCCACTGGCACGAACAGAACACGCGCATGGTCGTTTTACGAGCGCCAGGCTCGTACGTTGTTTCGTGCTTTTACGAGGGTTAGTTACTCATGCTTCGTTACTTACTTACTCAGCCACCTTCTGCAAAACGTGCGGTCGTTTCGTGCGACGTGCATCACTTGTGCATCGGTTCCACGAGGCCACCCTCTTCTGTGTTGTTGCCAGTTGATACTTAAACGCCGACGGGCTCTTGACTCCCGCACTAATTAGGTTACGCTGATCCCTTAGCTAAACTTCGTTTATTTACCTTCTACCCCCCGTCCTTTCCTTTTTTACGAAAGAAAACGGAACACTCTTAATACCGCGAACCCGCTAGACGACTGCGGAGATTATCGGAAAATTTTCTTGAGTGCATAGCAATTTTCCTTTTTGTTTTTGCGGACGCGAACGCTGTTTTCTCTCAGAAGCTGCTAGCGACCACATTATTTTTTATTCTTATTTTTAACAGTATTGTTTCGTATTTTTAGTTTATTATTTTTTAGTCTCGATTTTACTAGGGATAAAGATGGGTTTCTCAACATTTGCTCTGATATCAATTTCCATAGAAACAAACACTTCCATTGTATTAACTCTCGCATTCATATAATAATTTGCGAGTTATTTGTTCGCAAGAATGCTCGTTCAATTGCATCGAAATTGAAACGAAATTAAGCACAGGTGTAACTGTACGTTTCAGCGGAAGTTTAAATAATTATATTTTTATTCGAATCACAATTAATTATATTGCTCCGCAAAGCTGATCATTAAGCTTGTTTATTTCTGTGCAATTTGTTCATTCATATTACAATGACGGTCCATGTAACGTCAGTAAAATTAGCCAAAGTTTATACGCGTCGAAATATTGATTATCGAATTAAATACCGATTAATCATTTCAAGTGTTCATTATTACTGTTTATTCGTTTGTCTGAGTTACTTCTTGTATGCTACTAATTGGATTTTGATAAATATTTTCATCATTTAGAGGTCATATCATAGACATATGCCCGAATGTATTTTTTCGCGACTCACGTGATGCGATAGGAAGGAATTGGTTATTTAAAAATTTCGAGAGCAAGCATCAACATTTCGAGGGTTGAAAATTTATTTTTCTGATATAAAGTCTTTAATCTATGGAACCTGCGCGACATCCTTAATCATCCCACAGGACAGTTAATCGCGAATTCAACATCCGAAAGGAGAAAATATGGAAGGGTGTTCGGGGGATGATAAATAGGGGTGCAGATATTGTGTTTCGCCAGTGACCTTAAGAAGCACGCCTCGTATCTCTGTCGGGTAGCGTAATCCCACTCGGAGTTTCAATAACGCTCGGCGGCATAAACTAAGTTTAGCATAAAGTATTTCGGCTGCTTGCTTTCCGAGTCCGACCCCCCTCCCGCCAACCCTCTTCTTCGGCATACCCCCCGCGACCGGTATTCCTTTCCGCGAAACGAGAAAATGCACACAACGCCTCCGGTAAATAGATCCTTGTCGTCGAAAATGCGCCAACTGTGCGAAGGTTCGGGCGGTACGTGTCATTTGCAGGCCCTCGTTTCCCTGCAACTTTCCCTTTGTAACCCCCTCCGCCTCGGCCCCCGGCTCGCGCCCCTAACAGCTGTTATGCCGAGGCGCGAATTTACTGGCGAATTTCGTCGGAGAGCGTTTCCCTTCTTTGCGCGATGCTCGAATACCCTCCCGATCGCGAGACTCGCCTAATTAAATTTTGAAAGTGGCATCGCTGCAGTCCGAATTTATTTCATGGAGTGTTGTATTGAAATTTTGATCAGCATGTTTGCGAAACACTTGCCAGTGTATTAATGACGCTTTTCTGATTCATACGAGTCCAAACACGGCACATTTCGGAGCACATTTACTAGAGGTCATTTTAGAGGTCACCAGTTCGGATAAACGAGGCTCCACTGTATCGTGGATTAAACAAGCATATAGGATCCGAACTATATCGTGTTTGGACTCGTTTTAATCGGGAAAGAGTCAGGAATGTCCCAGTGCAAGTGTTGTAAAAAAAGTAACGTTGTATAACGAATGCGTCGAAGTTCTATGGTTTAGAAGGTTATCTAGGCAGCGACGAACTATGTCGATTGTTAGCGATCGACGTGTCTGAGTTGCAGTCGTTTTTCTCCGGGGCATCGGAGCTCCGCCGTTACCTATTTTCCGGGAGTCCTGATCTATTCAATCTCGATGCAAAGGCGATCTCACGTGCAGTAATAGCTTGTCAGCTGCACCGTCCCCGCTTCTGATAAACGGCAGCTTCCCTTGACAATCCTTTCCTGAGGTTGTATAATACCGATGTACCATCCATTCCTCCTTCCATCTCACTATTTGCTCACATAATAACCGCCTTTGAGTCTTAATGAATCCTCTGCGCGTCCAGCCTTTTGCGTCATCGATATACCGAGGATGCTAGCTTACAGGACCGTCAATGATCTCGAGTAATCACTGATTGGAACTACAGAGCAGTGACTAAGCTCCCCCAAATTGATCTCACTCTGGGGACGAAATAAGGCTGATCAGGAATGCAATTTTATCTTGGAAATAAGTATTTCTGTTATCTCGTAGTTTAACACTTCATCTTCTAGTTTGAATTTTTTAATTTGTAAATAAAGCATGAAAATTATATAATTAATTAGTTATCCATCGTAATTTATCTTTAGGATATTATGAATTTTTATTCTCGGCGCAAAGGTTCGATCAAAATTTCATTATTGCGTCTGTAAGAATTAATCAAAGATATTATTTTGTATAAATTATAGAACGGTTAGGCAAATGTGTTTTCACATAAATTTATGTGAAAATGAAATTGTCTATTCTTGAAAATGGTCTAGATTGAGACCGAAACGTTGAATTAAATTTCGCGTGATATTTTTGCAAATTTGTTTATGTTCCAATTGATCGAACCAGTGCGCCAATAACATTAATCGTCTTTAAATTAGCTATTTTGTTGAAATCCGAATCCAGCGATTAGTATCCCTACAAAATAGCTAATTGTTGAAAAGTGATCGAAGGTTTGCGCCGAGAATAACAATTCCTAATATCCTAATGAGAATTGTAGTGGGGGGAAAGTCTAGTTTATATTTGGCTGACCCTCGCGTAACAGTTATGGTTTCTGACTGTATGGGAGCACCTTGCGAAGGTATGGCGGTGGCCAGGTAGCTCGTGTCATCCTCGCCAGTTAGGACAATGGAGCATTAACCGAATGCTAGTGTAGCACGTCAAGACGGCCCAATGGGAGCGCGCGTCTCCACTCATGCTCATTGTCAGCCGAGCAGCCCGTTGTCATTGTGCCTGTTCCCGGGCGCATACTCACGCTCTGCCGCGTTTCACGTGCGCCTACACTTGTGTATACTCAGCCCACGTGACAATTTCAATACACCCCGACCTGTGCGCGTATATTATATTGTATTCGGTATAATGTTGCACGACTGAGCCGTTTAAATCGATCCACCGGGTAGCTGCGAAACTGACAATGAAAGTGTATAACCTCGGGAGGCGCATAATTTCACACTTAGTCGAAACTTTTTGCTAAGTATCTCGAATCCCCTGTTACACGTCATTCTACTCGCTTCAATGTGCTGAATACGAGCACGGCTTTCGTTTTCCGCGGAAAATCTAAGTTACTGAGATGTCTGGCCAAATTCACTTATTCTGTATCTGTCACAAACAGGCAAGTTTCTCCATGACAAATTCTGGTAATATTCTTCAAACATTGGTAAACTAATTTGCAAAGTTTTACGTGTTGGTAACTGAAATTATAATTGTCCAGCACATCGAATTCAGTCACTGTTCAAATTGAAAAATTATGGTAATATACTTAAAACGTTGATAAATCAACCTGTTAAGTTTCATAGTGCTGCGTCGGCACAGGTTTTGTTAAAAAAAAATTTAATTAAATTGTCGAGCATATTGAATTCTATTACTGACCAAATTCAATAATTCTGTATCCGCCACAAACCGCCAAGTTTCTCCATGAAAAAATTATGGTAATATTCTTGAAACGTTGATAAATCAATCTGTTAAGTTTCACAGTGCTGCGTGTCGGCACAGGTTTTGTTAAAAAAAAATTAAATTAAATTGTCGAGCATATTGAATTCTATTACTGACCAAATTCAATAATTCTGCAGGTTTGGTAAAAAATAAATAAATAATGAAATGGAATTGTTCTTGATGAAATGGACAATCGGTGTGGAGCAACGTCACCCCGTTATAGTAATTTTTCCGAATCCGTCGTAGAGGAGATGGGGGCCGTTTAGCTGCTTCATCGACATCGCGCGTTTCCGCATTGCGGTCGGAATAAAGGCGAGCGCGGTCGCCGTTTAAGGAGAGGCTTTCGTGGCTACCTGTCAGAGGGGCAGCTTAATGAAAGAGCAGAGAGGCGTCCCTCCTTAATGGCCCCGACTTATCCTCGAGACAATCTTCTTTGGCGTGGCGGCAGGAGAGAGGCACGCGATTCTTTCGCGACGCGCCCACGTAGCGCCATTACACGCGGCGCGCGAGCCCCGATGATCGAGAGTCTCATTTCTGGCCCGTTTGCATCGAAGCGACGGGAAAATTGCTCCCGTGGAAACGCGTGCCCGTGGACATCGCCGCGTCCCACGAAATCCGAAGCGTTTCTCTCTCGGACCGGAGAGAATCCTGCTTTATTTCTCTCGGCCACCTAATCCTTCCTCGGATATTGCCACCCGTGACTTCTACGAGTCAAATATGAACCGGGCTTTACCTCTAATTTGTCTGTTTGGGTGGGCCAAAGCAAACGACAGTCACAAGCCGACTCACTTGAACCGTACCGAGAATCGTTGAAATTAAAAAATTGATAACTTCTTCGGTTTTAATTATTTTGCTAACGAGACTGTTATCAACCTCTTCCTGACATATTTCCGATTAAAACGAGCCCAAGCACGATACTCTTTGACGTATATTTACCGCGCAATCGACGATTCACTCAACCGTTCGGATAATCGAGGCTCCAATGAATCGTGGATTACACAGACAATTATAATCCGATTTGTATCGTGTTTGGTATCATTTCAAACAGAAAGCTGTCACGGATATGTCATTGATAATAATATTTGGATACGGATTTCATGTCAACGAGAAATTCTGGAGAAACGTCTAACGGAATAGCGGAAAAATGCTCTGGTTTGGTCGGTTGGAATCATAATGGGCGGATTCGGCTGGTGTGTCGAAGGACGAGAACAAGGGAGGTCCTCGAGAGCAGTATTTTCCCGGGGCGCATCGATGCAACGGCGGACAGAGTGCATGCACGAGGCAGAAGCACAGAAGCGGAGAGGCGAACGTGTTCCGGCGAGAACATTCGCGTGTACGCTTCACCGCGTACAGCCTGTTTTTCCGGGGAAACGCGTGAATGCGGGCCATGCATACGACGGCGGAACGACGCGACGCGAAGGCAGAACTCGGCCACGAAGTCGCTCGTTGTTGTGCGTCCGTGCTTTTCAGAGACGAGCGAGCACAATAAATTGCCGCGGATTTGTCTTGCGAAACATCTTTGCCGGATGTTTCCACGTTCCGGCGCGGCACGCTCCTTTTTTACTTTCAACGCGGCGAAGACACAAATCATCGGCCACGATCATTCCCGAAATCTGAATCCCTTTGCAACCCTGACAACGCGATTCTACTGAAGAATTTTTAGTAATTATATAAAGATGGTCTGCGTATTTTTATGAAATTTTAATATGTTATAGATTTAGACAATTTGAAAAACTTTTTCCTTTTCCAATATAAATATTATTAGCTCGCTTTCTTATTTGTCTGTTCGGTGGCAAATTTTGCAATTGATTTTAAACTGATTGGATACATGGCTCAGAAATAGATGACAATGCATTATTCAAAAAAATTTTTTTAAAGTCTATCCGTTTCGGAGAAAATAACAATTAAATATTTACCTTTTCATCCCCACTCCGTGCGACAACGCTCTCTACTTTACTATGCGCGCGCATTCGTCCCCACTCCGCGGAGTAACTTCGACCCGACGGAGCGCAGTATATGATAGTACGTCGCCGCGGGACGATCGGTAGTATATCATCGTTTTGTTTATCAAGTGAAATTTACAGTAAGCTTAGTGAGTATATAAAGTATTAATAAAGAGTGGTACAAATATTAACACAAGACTAAAAAGCAGAAAATAATTATTTAAATAAAAATAAATTTTTAAAAATACTACAGATTCCTAACCTCGTAGAGATAGTCCTGAAAATTTGTGATTGTGAATTTTTAATAGCTATGAAAACAATTGTGAGAATAATTGTGAAATTTATTTTTTGTGTCTTTTTGTTCTTCAGCACCCGCGGCTTTGCTCTAGTTAATTCTGCGCCGTTCCAGAAGACTATGCGCGCATGAGCTACATTCTAACAATAATTGCGAACGGCAGACAGAAAGAAAATAGTCGAGAGTAGAAGTCGTGAGCGAAATTGTAACGGACGTGGAATTGGAAAACTTGGCACGAACCGTTTGATGGGGTCCGTTTAAGTTTATCGGCGATTGCGACGAGGATAAAACAAGACCGGAAACGACGATGCGTACGAGACCATTCGTGGTTGAATATTCCGAACGTACTGCCACACCGTCGAATTATTCGTGTCTCTAAGTGCACGTCGCCACCGTGTCTGGTCCTATTGTCCGAAAACCATTTGGCTTTTCTTCTGTTCACTCGTGATTAAAGAAAATTGATTTATAGAGCACACACAACGAGTTAAAGTGATTTGTCTTCTCAAGATTGGTCCATCTGGAATATTCCAAGATCGTCGATAATGTTTTTAGCGGAACTTTAGATTTTCGTTTTGATATTCTTCTGGACTATGGAAAGACGAACCCAACGAGTACCATGATCAAATTTATATGTTATATTATATAATTTTATATAATTTCTGATATTACATAAAGATTTATTTTATAATAAGAAAAATTTTTTTATAATATGAAATAAATATTATCTGTACATTACGAAAAAATATTTTATTTCTAATATTAAATATTCATTTTGTATTTAGAAAAAAATATTTTTCTCGTAATATGAAATAGATATTTCCTGCTTATTTAAAAAGAAATATTTGTTACTTAATATAAAATAAATATTATATGAATGTGTATATAATATTTTGTGCTACTTGGGAAAAGTTAGTTCTGAAGTGTCCAATTTTTTGAAACTTTCGGTCATTATAGTAGTTGGATTCGTCTTTTCATGCTCTATAAGAATATCGGAACGAAACTATAATTTGAAATAAATGCAATCATGTGAAATAATTATTTCCTGCATGTAGTTTATGTTTCGGACATACAGGTGTCTGGGGATTAAATAATTAGAACTGTAGAATAGTTAAGTGCTGTCTAATATACTCGAGACACCCTGTATATCTTCAGCTTCGCTGACCACGGCGCAGTTAAATTAACATGCAACTGGGCCGATTGAAAATAAGTTAGTTATCGTGGCAACGTGGTAGGGAGGTACAAGTTCCTCGTGTTATTCGTATTCCCTATCGAAATCTCGGGTCTCCGTTTGATGCATAGCTCCCCTGACGTCTTGACTCTGCCGTTCGGTATAATAACCGTAGTTAACGAGCAATCGATAGTAAGAAGGGTGATATCGAGACATCGCCAGGGGCGTGAAGATTTTCCGGTTTGCTACGTGTCGGGGAATCCTCTTCGGAGTTGGTCACTGGAGACCCAGTTTACCTCTATTTACAAATGAATTATTATAGAAGGCTTTATTATGCACATTTCTATAAACATCATCCATCGCAGAGTTCAATTGGAAAAGTTTAAAATGCTCGGTTACAACATTCTAGAATGCTCAATTGGAATATCTATAATTACAAAAGCTCAAATATAAAATTATAGAATGCTCAATTGTGAAATCTATAATTACGGATACTCAAATATAAAATTGTAGAATGCTCAATTGTAAAATCTATGATTACGAAAGCTCAAATAAATAAATATAAAATTATAGATTACTCAATTGTAAAATCTATAATTACAAGAGGTCACATATAAAATGATAGAATGCTCAATTGTAAAATTTATAATTACAACAGCTCGAATACATAATTCTAAAATATACAATTAAAAAATTATAAAACGCTCGATTAAAATCTCAAAATGTACGAATTCACAAAGCGCCATAAGGGCACGAAAAGGTAAAAAGGAGCACACGTCCATCAATTCTAGAAGAACTGGTACCATCGCCAACAGAAATGGAACTTTTCACAGAAATTGCACCGAGCCAATTGAGTGACAAAGGCGAGGAACGGAGGCTGATTTATCGGCAGGAGGTAATAAATATCCAAAATACAGGATCTAAACGTTACACAAAGACCCTTTCGGTGAACAGTTCGGAGCGCATTCACGTTTCGTCCGGCGACACGAGACAATCCTTTAATTTAGCTGCCGTTGGAGCCCGGTTCGGCAGACGTTTCCGTCCGTCTATTCGGTCGCTCTGGGCCATTTTTCCCGGCGGCACGCACCATTGAAAATTTCGCGTCACGTAGACCGGGTCGCCGCCCCAAAATAAATTCAAGCGATCGACACGGCCTGTGGCAGCCGCCATCGTGGCAAAGAGAACGAATCCACTCGCGGGGTCCAATATTCCTGGCACCCCGGGTAAGACGGACGTTTTCTCATTTCCTCCGGCGGGAACTCCGTGACCATCCTTTGTTTGTTTGTTTTTTTTTACAGCAGGGCAATTACCGAACAGTTCGATTACGAGAAAAATTGATTTTATTCGCCAGGAAGGAAGAAACCACCCTCTCGAACATGCAACGGGGTCAATGGGATACTAGAAAATTTTTTGTACGAAAGAGAAGGGACTTTCGAAAAATTGAGTTCAGGGGCGTCAAAGTACAGAATTCACCCTTTAAAATGAGCGCAGGTAGATTGTTCTCAGATTTTTTCCCACGAAGTTACAGTGGTCGAAACCAACCCTTACATATCGACCGAATATTTCACACCCACGTGAGAGACAAATCCTCGATTTTTTCCGAGAGACAGCGGAGGCTTTAAAAAATATTGAATTCAGAGGTACGAAAGTACAGAACTCACCCTTTACATTAAGTCCTGGTAGAATATTCTCAGATTTTTTCCCACGAAGTTACAGTGGTCGAAACCAACCCTTACATATCGACCGAATATTTTACACTCATACGAGAGATAGCGACGGCTTTAAAAAGAATTGAGTTGAGTGGTATGAAAGTATAGATTCACGCTTTAAAATGAGCGCAGGTAGAATGTATTCAGACTATTTCCCACGAAGTAGCAGTATGAAACATCGCTGAAGTTTCGTGCAACGTGTACGACTTCAATCAGAGGCCAGTTTCCAGGGCATTTGGTAGGCAAATACGTTAATTGAAATAAAAACGGGTGAGTCCTGTTTTCCATAAACTTGCGCCCCACTCGGATGGCCGAAGACGGTGTCTCGAGGAGGTCGCTTTGGGCTCAGTGTCTGGGCCGCCGCCGCGGAATTGCGGTAATTTTGTTAGCCGCGCGAACGATCTAATGAAATAAAAGCGTCGGCGGGGATACACCACTATACATATCCCATAATGGTACGGTTTTAATAGTCGGCCGCGCCGGAAGGAAGCGGCTTTTTATCTCGAACCTCATCCGGACGTTTCTTCGGAGTCCTCCTACGCCCCTTATCGCGGGGCCAACCGTCGACCAATCTCTCTTCCCCTCACCTTTCGCTCCTTCCTTTAACCACCTTTTACCCCTCCCGTTAACCACCGGCAACGCCATTTTCCCTGGCGCTTTTCGCAGCCCGCTCGAAACTCTATTTCCCGCGATTTGCAACTGCATCGTCCCCTATCCAACGCGGCTGTTTTAATTTTATAATGCGGTTTAACGATTATGGTTACGGGCCGCATTATAATCGCGCATTATTAACCATTAAACGGGCGACTACGCTCTATTCTTTTCACCCTCGTTGGGACATCGGATGCGATTCCACGAGAAAACGTTCTCGGAGAGGATGCGTTTTCCGGAAATGTGACTGGAGAATTGGAAAAAGTAAATTGTATTTTTTTTGTTCATTGCTTCGATAGCCAATTTATTAATATTTTTATTCACCTTGTAGAACTAGGAAATTTTTTTTATGGTATGTAATGAATCTTTTTGTGAAACTTGTGCTAACATATTCGCGACTCTTTTCTGATTAAAATGAGCCGAAACACGGCACAATTAGGGCTACATTTGGCTGAGTAATTCTCGATATACTGGAACCTCTGTTATCCGAACCGGTAAATGAGCTCCGAATTGCACCGTGTTTGGGCTCGTTCGAATCAGAATAGTGTCAGCAGCATATAATAATGATAAATTTGAATATTTTCCAATGAAAGTTTAATCTGAACAGGATTGATAAACGAATGGAGTTGAGTGAAATGAATATTGGACGAAGAGTATACTTTTTTTTATTGATGACAAATTATGTAGAGTGGGAATAGTCCGAGAACGAGGTAGTTGAAATGTAAATGTGGGATTCGACTTCACTGCGAGAAACGAGATACAAATTGCAACCCGTGGCCACTGGCGGCCATGCATATTGAAACGGCATGAACTTTTCAGACGACCAAATAGCAGACTATAATATGACGTGGTCCGAGTATTTACTCAGCTGAGTGCCATTCGATTACGAGATGACGGAGCGCACCGGTACCGATGACCTAATTATCAGCCTCTATCCCCCCAAACTTCACCAAATTGACTTCGACGATAACTTCGCCGGAACTTGTTGAAAGTTCCTCATCCACCGAACCCGCCTCCGTGTTCTGATTATATTTGATTGTCGAAATAATGTGCAGTCGGTCGCAATATAACCGGCGACGTATTCCCCAGGTAAATTCGAACAATTAATTAAATTTACGTCGCGTCACCGACTTGATTTCTCCTTTTTCCGTCGATGTGCGATTTTTCAGACTGATATGGCTTACTTACACTGTGCATTTCTTTTGTTCATAAGTGTAAAACATACAGTTGCGCGCAATCTTAATGCCTGCGGATGTTTATGCAATTTTCAATTTTTATAGACTAACTTTAAGAAGTGGTCTGAGATGAAATTCTATTTTTAATGGGAACAGCCTTTGTTGGTCCAAAAACAAATACAAATCTCACTCAATTCTATCGAATTTTATAATCTAGCATTTTTTAAACATTTTCATAAGCAGTCTAGTCGTATCATTTAAAAATATTTTTATTAACGCTTTGCACTCGAGCGGTGACTATAAGGAGCCACGAAAAATGGCATTATTTAAAATATTTGTTAAATTGTTAAATATGTTGGTACCTAATCAATTACTCAACATTTAAGAATAAAATTTTAAAAAAAGGATATAGAATGGAATTATTCTGGGTCGGAAGAGATGTTTAATTTTCGAGTTAAAATAGATGCGAGGCAAAGTTCATTTTCGAAAAAAATATTTTTATTTCTGCACAATTCGGTGTACCAAGCTTTCGTGAACCTTTGGCGAACCAAAAATCTCGATGATTGTTTATCAAAATGTAAACGGTGCCACCTGGGTAGCCCTCCGCCCTCGCGGCGTTAAAAATAGTGATTCCACCTTGCGTTGTGCTTATTTGAAGTTACGGTGCTACTTTGTGGCGCTCTGTGGTTTTTCCTGGGAACGCGCCGCGGAAAGGCGTCGAAAACAGAAGCCGATCAATGGGCTTTGGAATACAAATAGTCGGACGAGGGAGCACGGTGTAAGCAGCCGAAAACGAGACGAAAGGAAAGCCTGGGAGCATTTATTTATTTATTTATTGTGTCTGGACGCGAGGAGTACATTGATCCTTGCCTCTTCCTCGTCCGGGAACAAATGATCCCTTTCTCGAAAGGAATCAAGGCCACCGCTTCGTTTCTGCTCGTACTTCCGGTTCCACTGCCGTGGTATTAGACGAGGCTGACTCGAGTTGACATATATCCACAACAATAATAAAAAATACATAACATATATGCAAACTCAAATATAAAATAAGAATGAATGTATAGGATAAATTTAAAATAAAATAAAAATAAATGTACATGTACAAAATTATATATAGAATAAAAATAATTAAAAACTTAATTAAACTTTTTGTACATGTACAAAATTGAGTATAAAATAAAAATGAATAAACATATAGAAAATTAAATACAGAATAAAAGTAACTGCAAACTTAAATGAAAACTTAAATGTAAGACAGAATTAAACGTACACGTACAAAATTAAATATACATATACAAAATTGAATATAAAATAAAAATGACTATACAGATAGAAAATGAAATATAGAATAAAAATAACTACAATCTTAAATGTAAAGTAAATATAAATATATAGGAAAACTTAATTGTAAAATAAAAATAAATATGCACGTACAAAATGGAAGAATATAAAATAAAAATCAATCGATACAGACTTAAATATAAATATAAAATGAAAATCAATACATGCAAGCTGTATAAATTAAATAATGTCTCCTATCATTTTATAGAACGTTAAATCATGTTATAAAACGCAATTAACATTCGAATGAATATAAAATGTAAATAAGGAGGACAATTACATTGTCAACAACGGAATTACGTAGGTGACAGCATTGAGATTCAAGAAAGAAAGGAATGCGGAGGAACTGCAGCGATTTACGATTGGCCCGGCTATCTATTATACCTTTATCAGGTGGTTTCGTGTATTATTCGCACGGTCGAATAAATGCGGACCACCTTTTCAATTATTTAAGGTCGGTAAGAACGTTTCCTACTGTACGGTTGCCTAGCATTACGACTGGAGAGAACAGTAGGGGGATGTTCCTTCCTTCCTTCCTTCCTTCCTGTCCCCAATTCTATCTTGTGTGCTTCGCGTTCTACCATCCTTCGTCCCGTTCCTCGCAAGAATACCCCCAGTAATATTGTTAAATAGAATTCTAGAATGCGCGGAGCGTTCGCGATAATAAATAAGAAATCATGCGCCCCGGTAGACTGCGACCCTTCCATGGAAAACTGGCTTCCTCATGAAATAATTGTTGTTAATGAAATTTTCGCAGAAGCTCATTCTTTCCCCGGCCCTTGTTCATTACGCTGGAAAAAAAGAGAAGGAACTCTATTAAAAGCGTATTAAAATTAACTTTGATGCTCCTTCAAGTTATGAAGACTACGCACCAATAGAACTCTACAATTTCTTCGTCGGTATAATTATTTAAGCCTGGAATTCTGATAGGATGCTCTTCAAAGCCGTTTAATTCGGTAGAAAAATCTATTCGGTTAGCGTAATCATTGTTGCAGAGGAATTAATAATAGCTGTATTAATGTTTGTAGTTAAATTGAAATTAATGCATATTACTCGCAATTTAATATATAATTTGTAATAAAATAGAGACCGGCGTCGGTGATCAATCGAACAATCGCATTACGATACCTTTATTTATAATGATCGGTGAAAAATGTTTCGCAAAAATAATTGTAAATTTTAAAAACATTTTCATGCAATTATTTAAACGTCAGGATCATTAGGAAAAATCGTGAAAAAATATCTGACGCAATTTTGAACCTGAAAATATTTTCGACGCGAATCCGGATTAAATTGTATAATATTCAAATTCGGAGGGTTTGATGAATGCTGGACACGTAATGAAAAACGTATTATAATAATGTTATTTCACGCTTCGGAATAAGTCCAGCAACGTGAGCATAAAATTCGTTCCCGTGGCGTCCCGTTTTCGACATAATCGACTCCGAAAGTTCGATATTCATGCACTGGCGACAGAAAGTAGAAACGGTCAGCCATGATCAGACAGGCTGACCGGTTTCTATCTAACAGTGTGCTCGACGAATTTTCCAATTCGATCATCACCGAAACGAGTCAGCGGGCAAACATATTATTCTACATTCCGGACTCATTTTTCCGTATATACATATAATCCGCCGTGACTCGTGTTTGCCCGCTGAAAGCGGTCGTATTTACTTGGTTGTGTAAATTGTGTATAAATTAAACTGCAGATCTACCATTCGATATATTATTTTAATACAGATATACGTCTGGCAGCGTGCATTGAAATTCCAAAATGAGTTTACCGGTTCGACATCTGTAACTGGTTGTTTCAGCATCTCTAATTGTTTTACGGATTTTTCAAAGTAGAACACGGAAAAATTGATGAAATATTTCCAACAGAATTGCGAACAAATATCTCACTTGTATCAACTTTCAAATTAAATTTCATGCTCGCAGTTGGTACGCGTTGCGCGTTAATTATGCATTAATATGTTTCCCAAATTTCATTCGGGCATAGTTTCTCGTAGAGCGGGTAATTGTACCCATAACCTGTGTGCATAATGGCGGATATTTGTAGAAAATTTGTTGCCAATGAAACACTAATGATCGATATTCTGTTATCGGCTGTAGCGATTAAATCGAGTCATCCGAAAATAATTGGGTTCGTTAAAAGTGATTTAATTATTTACGGTTAATCATTTTTATTTTTAATTATTTTTCCAAGGGACTATTATCAACATATTCGTGACATTTTTCTGATTGAAATGAGCCCAAGCACGCTATCATTCGACTGTGATCCTCGATTCAGTGGATAGGTAGCTTAACGGTTCGGATAATCGAGTTTCCACTATATCGTGGATTACACACGCAAATGTAAACCGAATGGTGTCGTGTTTGGTATCATTTTACAAAGGAAAGTGTCAGAGATGCGTCCCTAACGGTCACATTAAAAAATCATTAAAAATAAAAAAGTTACGTCAACTTTTATACAATAGTGTCAGCAACAAATGTTCAGAAAATCGTTTCTGTACTATCGAATTTCAAAATTCTCGCGTTATATTGTACAAAGGTACACGATCAGAAAGTAATTGTTTTTTTAGTTGGAAAGTTATAGAAAATTCTTCGACTCGGATCACCGTGCGTATCGATCACGTTCTCCGCAGCTGTTACACCTTTCTAACACTTTCATAAATTTCATTCGCGATAATTATCGAAGTGGAACGTTGACGAGGGCCTGACCGTGTGTCTCGCTGACTGCGCTTCTCTGCATTAACTATTTTTTATTGCCTGCCATGACACCGCGCAGCCCGTAACGTTCCGTTTACACGAACAGTCGCGCCGACGTGTACAGTTTATTGCGTTGTAAACAGCGGTCCGTGTAACGGGAAATAAGAGTGGCTCTTGGGTAATGGACAACAATGGGTTCCCTTGGAAATTATCTTCTTGTTCCGTTCTTGACCCTCATTGATTAGCGGATCGATTCGAGTCAGCTAATTTTCGGAAAACTTTGGGGAAATTTTGGTATACGATTAAACATAAAATAGAAATAAATAGAAATACACACGAACGCGAATAGAAAATAGTTGGGAAAAAGAACACTTTAAAAAATGTTTATTAGAATTTGAATGTGTGATTCAATATAAAATAGGACTAAATATAAGTTTGAATACAAAATATTGGGGAGAGATCACTTTTAAAAATATTTACTAGAATTTTAATACACAATTAAACATAAACTAGAAATAAATATATGTACATACTTAACTAACTTAAAAATATATTTATTAGAATTTTGATACCATTGTAAGGCTATTTTACATAATTTCATGAAAATAATGAGAATGTGTCAATATTTTGTCACGTGTTTAATGTAAATTTATTGTTAAAGCTGCAGTTTTTCGAAAAAATGGCTGCTTATTGACAGCGTGCGTGGTTTCGAAAAAAGGAGGATAATCGTTGACGTAATTCTCGTCGGCTGGCGTGACGGTTTCGTCGACGACAGCGCGAGTCGATTTCGTCCTGTCTTGACCATAGTCGGCGTGCAAATAGCATGAAACTATGCGAGAGAGAGAGAGATAGAGCGACCGTTCGCGGCCATCTTGTTGTACGACGTCGGCCGTTAAAATTCAATAAAAAAAGGAATTAATGAACCACCGTCGGGCGCCGTGGAAATGCTTTACAGCCTAACACGGTTAATAATAAAAGATGTACGGTCCCGTGATACACGACTATAAAAAGGCGCGGCTTTATCAGGACGAAACTTGCGTCTCGCTGTATTTAATAATGTAAAATCGCGACCGGACGGCCTAGTTGAGAACGTTAACTTGACACCCACTGTCGGCCATTAATAAGGGACCATCGGCCTATTTTCGTTTCTATTCAAACGAGTGCGACAATACACACTGAGAAATCGCATTCGTTCGCTTATTTTCTAATCGACCGCATTGACGAACTGGCACGCGTGTAACTTACTATATAATGAACAAACACCAGTGGATATAGGACAGTCCGTAGAATTGTTCTACGAACGTATCATCCCTTTATTTTTCCGCTTCAGGCAGAGTAAATGTATGGAACTGAAAATGGCCCGCAAGACTGGGTTGTTAATGATGTTCTCCTTTCTAAAACATTTTTTAAACGTGATTAAACACTCATAATGTAATACAAAATGTATGATTGTATGTGGGAGAGTCTACGGAGTAATTCTACGTGAAAATCATCCCTCAATCTTGTTCGGTTGGAGCAGGAAAAATTCATGAAGCCGAAAATGGCCCTCACGATTGGGGTCTTAACAGTGTCCATCTTTAAACATTATTTAAACTTGAATAAACAATCGTAACCTAATAA
>CM052344.1:5493017-5517285 GCA_028455595.1 Lasioglossum vierecki | reverse complement strand
TTTTATTTTGTATCTGTAAAATCAATGCACTTTTATGAATTTTATTGTGGAACAATTAAAAAGACGATATAAAATCCATTAGTTATTTAAGAGGCATTTAAAAAGCCGCGTCCAGTTTGCTCTGAATAATCAATGTGTTTTATCGAATTTTATTTTAGAAGAATCAAAACGTCCATATGAAATTCATTAATAATATACGAGACACTTGATGATTCACTAAATTTTGTGTCTTAATAATTAATGCACTTTTATGAATTTTAAGGTGGAAGAATTAAAATGCCAATATAATAAATTACATCTTCTTCAATCTATTAATAATATAAGAGACACTTGAAGATTGACTGACTCCACTTAGTATGTGAACAACGAACAATTTGAATAAAAAAATATTGATATATAATTAATTTCTATAAATATTTTAATTACTGATAAATTAAGTTTATATAAATATTTACATAAATTACTTATATATCGATATTTTTTACTCAAATTTATTAATAAAACAAGTTGATATAAATATTTATATAAATTAATTATATATCGATATTTTTTTACTCAAACTGATTAATAAATCAAGTTCATATAAATATTTATGTTACGTGTTACGCATTAAAAATACGAACGTCGCAAGGTTTCGGGCAAATACAAAATAGCAGAAGAGTATAACTTATTCCTGGATAACTGTGTCAGATTGACACGAGGGACGAACGAGGGTTAAACTCCTAACAAAATTCCAGCAATTAACCCTCAATCGAGTAACTATTGTTCGAATTTGATTCGACGAAAAAGAAAGGTTTCTGCGGCTGTAGTTGTCGTGGCTGAAGTGCAGTCTAAATTTCATCAGCGAAGCAAGGATGCACCTGCGCCCTTTGATCTCGATTGTCCGGAGCCCGAGGCTCGGGGCCCCTTAATTGAATCGTTAGACAAACGGGGTATCGTTCGGTGCATCCGAATCGAGAAAATTATAGCGTTTTGGCAGCGGTCTGCGGGACCGTCTGCCGCAGCTCGTCTGGTTAACCGTGTTTGTCCTGGACAGGGAACGGGAATGAGACGCGAATACGAAGCGGAACGAGTCGAGTCGAGTCCGATGCACAACCTCAGATAAAGGCCTATTGGCTTGTATTCTCTGGCGATCCAGAAACGTTCCTCGATTTTCGGGCCGGATACCGCACACCCCGGGGCGATGCGCAACGTAAACGAGCTACAACGCCGGCCGAGATAGTTCTGCAAAGTGATCCAAAGCTTCGGAGCAGATTATTTCGGTGCGTTCCCCGAAATACTGACCCTCGATGTCTCTATCGGTACGGGTCCAAAATCAATATACACTTTACTAGGATTTTTTTTTTCAGTGTTTACTACACACTGTGCCACGATGGTGCATGTGGGTTCAAGCGCTGGTCAAGTAAATAGAAAGAGTGCAGAATGGATATCGTTAAATGCCGCCTATATTATCAACACATTTTCTATCGATCTTTTTTAAATCTATCGATATCGCGATATAATCATTAACCATAACTATCACCAGAAGTAACATGTTAAAATCAACCATAAATAAATAACATTTTCTATCGAATTTATTATTGTTCTAAAATAAAATTGATAATAATGTAGAAGACATTTAAAGAGCCACATCCATTTTGCTCTGAATGATTAATGAATTATCTATTTTATTTTAGAAGCATAAAAAATTGATACAAATAATAATATACTAATGAATAGTTATAATATAGAAGACATTTAAAGATTAACATCTATATTGCTCCGAATGAAATTTATTCGTCTAAAATAAAATTGATAGTACATTAATTAATGAGAAACAAAGTGGAGTAAATTTTTAAAAATGTCTCCTATATTAACACACTTTATATCGACATTTTTATTGTTCTAAAATAAAATATATAGGAATAAATTAATTATTCAGACTTGATCTGAATTAACATATTTTATATAGACTGTTTTTATTCTTCTACAATGAAATTGATAGTACATTAATTAATGAGATAGAACGTGGAGTAAATTTTGAAAAATGTCTCTTATATTATCAACGCACTTCATATTGACTTTTTTATTGTGCTAAAAGAAAATTTCGAAAAATACATTAATTATTCAGATGAAACTGGACGTAACTTTATTAAAGTGCGTTGAAATACTTTCGTGGTTCGCTGCACGTCGAGATTGAACAAGTTGCAATTCTGCATCCGACTATCATTTCCATTGAATTGACAAGAATAATTGTATGTTGAGGGTATGTTGTGTTTTTACGAGGTAACGCGAACAGCTGGAAAAACCCGAGGCGCAGCTGCGGCATTAGCATTAAAACAGGAATGATACGGAATGAGTTACGGCGCAGATTAACAATTATTGATGCGTGACCAAAACCGAAAATTCCCCTTGCAATCGTATCGGATCTTGGTGAATTACGATCAGAATACTCAGGTCGGAAATAACATCCCTCGTGAGCATTAGGGTCAGAGTATCGGTCTCGCGGAATCACCGGCAGATAATTGTAACCGAAAATGAAATCTCTCGTGTAACATTACGAGCCGAATATCGCTCTCGCCGGAATTACGGTCAGAAAATTTTCGGGGCCGGGGTAAAGGAAAATCTCGTTGTGGAATTACCGTTGGAAATCTCGAACGCGGAAAATGGGGAAAAATGTCTTCCATTGTTTCCGCCGCTCGGTTCTTTCAGAATACATTCGCTTTTCGGGGCTGGCGAAAAATCATTTTTACGACTTTCCTTTTAATGGAACTGCTAGAAGTACGCCGCGAATATTTTATACAATGGCTTGGCTAACTCTTAAACACAACGAACGCAAAACCTTCGGAAATTAGTACAGTCGGAACAGTGACGATTTTTCCTTTAACAATGTAAAAACTTCTATTTTCATGAAATCTGCGAGAATATCGATCGAATTTCTCTGATTAAAATAAGTCCAAACACGGCATCGTTCGGATAATAGAAGATCCACTATTTCGAGGATTAAACAACCTATGATGTTCGAAATAACATCGTGCTTGGACTCGTTTCAACCGGTAGAACCTCAGGAATGTGTTAATAAAACTTTCACAAACAAATCAGCAAATACAAAAAGTTATGTCACAAAATGACTATCATCTCCAGCGGTAAGGATCGAAACATATTGTTTTAACGCGAGGCAATTGACATTTCAAAATTTGGAGTACGTCGATAAATTACATTTTCTGTGGAGTGAAAAGGCTTCCTTGTTTTAGGGAAAAATGTCCATTTTATCGCCTGGATAGTGGAAAAGCTTAACCAGAGGCACGAAACCGTGGACAAACGAGCTCGTAGCCCATTGTCTCACGGTCGTCGATTTACCGTATCTTTTCGGTGACATATAACAACCTTGAACGCACAAAAGCTGGCGCCAGCTTTCATTCTCCCTCGCCGAAAAAGCTCTGGTTCATTGTTCCCGAAACGCAAGTGACGAAACATTTTTCTTTTTTTTTTTTTTCGCGAGCGCACCGCGGTGTGTTTACACGTCGCAGCTTTTTCGCTTCATTCATCGTTCCTCCGGCGCGGCGGTCTTTCCTAAATGCATCCCGATGCACAGATGCAACTCGTCGCCGAGTCACATGGCGCTCATTCATGGTGCACGTCGGGCACGTGCCCAATCGCGGGGGTTCGGTCGAAAATAGCGGCGAAGCTCAAAGAGACCGCCTTTATGCTACAGACTTTTTCCCGTTTCCCGTTCGTCAGATGTTGCGGAATCCGTCATGCTAAATGGAAAAATTATTGCAGTGAATACATCTCTCGAAATAATGTTATCCAAACTGGGTAAAATTGTAATAAATTTTCTTACACGTTTATACGCAATTTTAATTTTATTTATGCATTTAACAAGTGTTCTGATGAAGATATTTATACTATCTGTTCTCGTAAAATCATTTTTTTCTTTTGTTTAAATAATTGTAAAATAATAAATCTGGAACCGGTTCAGTGTTAACATTGCAGATCAATAAAGAGTTCAAATAATTTATCTGAATGATTAAACCTTCACTGCATGATTTTTTAAATTGGTATGAAAAAATTGGAAGGTCAGTTTTTGTGTTTTATTTAAGGGAAAAATATTTTTTTTTTTTAAATTGAAACATTTTCAAAAAAATAAAAATAGTAAGAAAACACATTGTTAGTTTAATATTTACCAGATTTGTTAACGAATGGTTAAAAAAGAATTGTGAATATAGAAATAGTAGAAACTATTTGTTTGTGTAATAAAAATATTTCTTCGATGATAAAATATATTCGCTTTTGGAATAAAATCGAGCAATTTAAGTGAATAAATAATTCAGGTTCGTTTTGGTAGAGGCTGATTTTTTATTTTGCCACGAAGAATTATTAAGCGGTCACTGCGGTTATTCCGATTTCAAATATTCCCCAGGATTTTTCTTTAATGTTTTCCTCCTACCTCGGAGGTATATTAGCTGTTTGGAATTCATGCAAGTATGATGCGCCGCCAAAGCAGTAGAAATATTAAAGAAAAACTTCGATGCAAATATCTAGAGTCAATATCATACTACTTTCTTGTTGGAAAAATGATTAAAAACTGTTTAATGCTTGTCAACTCGTGTTTCGTAGAAATTGCATGCAACATTATTTATTACCGTGGAATAGAATGTAGAAAATCCTTTAGCGATGAAAAATTAATCTGAGATTTTTATTCGTTCGCGAAATAAAAATTCGATAAAACCATCGTACGAATTTAAGAACAAAATGTTACTTTTCTTTGCAAAAAATTCAACTCGAAATGGATAACCGTAAAATAATAAAAAAAAAACATTAACATCAAGAAATTAAACTGAAATGCGGATTTTTATACAAAATGAAAATCTTTAAATATTTTCCAGAGTTGAGACAAAATATACTTCCTTGAGTTTTTGTAACGTTTCAATTTTCATCCACTTAATTTTTCCATAAATGCAGAAAATCTCGCCTCGTGCCTGGAGAATAACTCGGCGAAACAATTTGTCTGTTTATTCCGTTTTTTGCAAGTTTGTTTATAGGACGAGGAACATCGCAGAAAGAATTCGCAGTCTACTTCTCGCGAGTTAATAGCAATTTTATGTATCGCAGAGCTTAATTGATATACTTTCTCCAGCTTCTGCGTTCAACTCAACATTGTTCCGGTCGGAATGCGCTGAGATACATACACGTACACAACCGGCGAATTATGCGTTTAACAAGCCTGAAGATCAGATTAATGTAACAAGGGCAGACGCCGCGTGACGTATTAATTAATTAGTAGAACGTTTTACATTTCTTTTTTCGAACATTTTAACCATACACTTCGACAAACACGTGAGAATAACGCCTCGAGGAACGTGTGAACCTCGCGAAAGAAACCTGCAAGTCGAACTGCAAAAACTCAGACCCTTACATTGAACACGATAAAACAATATCTCAAGAACGATTTTTTTCATATGTTCAATTCAAATGAACCCCTTATTTCGTGGCTGACTGAATAAATTTCATTTTAGAACGTAAATTTTCTATATAAAAATTCAATACAAACCTCAATAATATTAAATTTTATTTATAAATTTCATGTACAAAAATTTTTTATATAAAAATTCAATACAAACCTCAATAATATTAAATTTTATATATAAATTCCATATACAAAAATTATTTACATGAAAATTAAATGTAAACCTCAATAATATTAAATTATCTACATAAATTTCCTATACAAAAATTTTTCTATGAAAATTTAACATAAACCTCAATAATATTAAATTTTCTGTATAAATTCCATTTACAAAAATTTTTTATATGGAAATTTTTATTTTTATGAAAAATATAAAATTGATGATTTGACCGGCAGTGGTGGGTTTAGTGTTGAAGAATCGTCATATAAAAATTTCAATAGAATTAATATGTGTATAGAGGTAAAAATGACAAAATAGATTTTTTAATACAAGTGGATAATGTGGACACGTGAACGAATAGTTGTCAATGGCTGCGGCGGCGGCGTATATGGTACGAAAAACGGTATGTTTGTCCCCGGCGTTCTAAATAACATTATTCGGGTAATGAAACGTCTAGTTAATCGAACATTGAATAATCAAATATCCGATTGATCAAACTTTCGGTTAAATAGTGTCTGAATAATCGAGGCACCACTGGCTGTATTTAAATTATTCGAAAACACAGGCCTGCCAATGTTTGCAGCACGATATTTGAAATACTGTTTCCACTTGCATTTGTTCTTCGTGCAATCAATACAATCTAAATACACGGCGACTGCAGTCGATAATCAATTTAATATGTGTGTCGATTAACATTCGCGCAGCACGCTGTATAATTCCATTTTTAGCGATTCAAGAAAATTATTTATTAATTCGAAACAATCGTGTTGCCGGCTGTATACATATATTTAACTTTACAACAATTATTCAGCTTAAACAGCTTGAGATACGATCATCTTTGTCATACTTCGTCTGAACTACGTCTTATTTAATTTTCTAATCTAAATTTTAGAATTGCAGTCCCTGCGATGAGAAAAAAGAGACAGGATCTAAGGATTTTAATGAAAAACAAATAAGTAAGTAAACTAAGAATGTTTTTTCCAACTATATTTATTTGTGTTTATTTTTCTGAAAATATTCTTCTAATTCTTTAAAAACATTTTTCCTTTAAATAAAATACAAAAACTGACCTTTCAATTCAAACATCTCAATTGAAAAAAAATCATGCAGTGAAGGGTTAAGCATTTCCCTGATATTTCAATTATAAATCGTCATTTAATTTTTAACGAATTAATAGTAAAAATCCTATAAGAAATAAATACGATAAACTATATTTAACATTTAGGGTAACGTGTCAGTAATAAAAATGATAAAATCATGGAGGTTGAAGTTAAAAAAAATATAATAATGAGAAATGTACTTTCAGCATTTCTAATAATAATAAAAATGGCGGAATAATAGAATAGAGTGTTAAGTACATATATATAATGACAGAGCCAGGTGAAAGCGAGTGTAATAATTCAACGATAATTAGCGAAAGAACCAAAGTGCATCGTAGGAGACCGACCCGCGCGTCCATACAAACGCAATTTTCCTAATTGAATTAATCAAGTTAACACGAACACTAATGTGTTTCGTGAGCAACGCAGGAAACATGCCAGCGGATGGTTTTAATACGGATACTTCCACGGATACGACCTCGTTGTGTCTAGAAACGGGCTCGACACCTACTCACTTCCGGTCCTCATTACAAATTACACGTATACATACACCAAGAGAGAGACAGAGAGCCAACGCCATTTGTAAACTAATTACTTCGGTGTCAGTCATACGTGTTTTATGAGATCTTTAAACCCTTTATCCTTTCAACTAACATATAGAAACTTCCTCTCCGAACATTCCTCATCATAAATTCGCTAAATTATCAACTGTTATCTTCAGCTCCCTGACGGCTTTTATTAATTACTGGCCTTGACGGCCGCCATTTTGATATTTAATACCCCTGTTTTCACTTATGAATATTTCTTTAATTTTTCATGTCGTGTGGGAACATGTTTTCAGACATGATCCATTTTTATAAATAATTTCATGGATTTATTATATTGTTTGCTAGAAATATCTCGTATGTTCAAAATTATACAGCAATGTATCTTATTTAATCAAATAATTATATAATAATTTATTATTGAATTATTCCTAATGAAACAAGTGTCTAAATTGTTTGAAATATCGTAGGCCGAATGAATTAATTGAACTGTTGGGTTTGGTGGCAAAGAAAATTTTTAAAAAATTCGTGGATGATAAACGAGCGACAAAACGGCCGGAAAACTTTTCGAAATTCTGCGAAACGGACGAGATCCCAGGGGCCGTAAGTCACGTGTCCATCAATCAGACAGCTTTTGATGGGAAAAACCATTATCCCGACGCAGTTACAATTTTTTCCTTTCGCGACTTTATCCGGCGCCCGACGACAGAGCCAAAGTCGCACAGACCTGCCCCCGTAAAAGTTTTCAATTTCCTTTCACTAATGGAATAGCGAATCGTCTTTTGTTCGCGGCCAAGTATTCCAAAAACCGGCTGGAATTGTCGGGAGAGAGCTGGAGAGACGAGCCCTGTGTCCTGGGAAAAAAAAAAATTTCTTGTTTTATTCAAGGTGTGCCATTTTTTGCGGAGGGTCTGATCACTTGGGGAAATTTAACTTTTGCAAGGGGAGATTTTCGTTTTGATAACCTCTCTCGTGGAAATTTCATTGTAAATTAAATAAATTCCCTGTATTCACAGTTTCCGATGAACTTTTGAAATTTTTTAATTTTAATAATTTTACATCATCTTTACCGTGAACAATTGTCCACTTGACCAATATCAATAATTTCTTTTGATTTTTAATCGTAAACATATCTTTTCGCAACATTTCTTCAGAAAAATTGTATACAAAAAATTGCAAAGGTTTTTTAAGTTTTTCTTTAACTTATTTTTAAATTAATTTAAAAACTTAAATTTTTTAATTCATTTAGTTAGTTCATTTAGAAAACCTATAATTCAGTGTTGTCACTTCATCATTATTCGAAATCACTATTTCGAAGTAGTCATTATTTCGTACCATTATACCGATATTGTAATCGAATGAAAGGATTTTATAGATAAGTGAATAATGAAATATTGTTAAGCGAAATGCCATATTGTCAGTCATAATGATCAGATAACGATTACTATTCAGTGGTACCATATAAATTTCCATGTTATACGGTTTCTGTAAATTAATGGCGGTTTACAGTGTAAATTACATAACAAAATTGCAAGATAACGACTATAAAATTGTGTTCAATCGCTTCGTAAATAATAATTAGGTAATATCAACAAACTATGAATAATCTTTACATTTAATTTTAACATCAAATATTTCATACCATCTTTACATTTAAAATTTTTTATTTAATAAATCAACTACAGAAGAAGCTCAGGTGTGAAGTACAGGCGTAGATGTCCACCGCCATTTTGCGGCGCAAAGCGCGGGAAATTCGAACGAAATCACCATTCAGCGAGAAGAAGATTGCTCGATATTTCTATAAAAATCGAAGGAAAAATGAGACTTTCGAATGATTCACCTAAGTTCGATTTCCACGGTTTCATCACGCCAGCGGAGGAGGAAGCGTCGAACACGAAACGAGATCACGATCTCGGGGAAGAAGCAGACTGCAGGCGCGATAATCATCGCACACGAACACACGATTTTCACTGAAACGCACTAATCAGCGAGCCCGGCCATTTAATGGAACAATCTCTTTTTTTTACAACTCATCTGAACAACTTAATAATGGAAGAGGGCATCAAAGAGGAAGTGGAAGACACGGAATCAGATGAAAATCTCGCGGCGGAAGGGAGGGAGAAAGAGGGAGAGAGAATCGGAGAGAACGGGCACTTTAGTTCGGGCAACGTGCTTTAATTAAACGAGATGCGTTAGACGATGTAACTGGTGCTACGCTGGTGTATACGCTTACTCGGATAAAACAAGCAATTACCGGAACACAGGGGTCAATCCCTCCCTCTACCTTATTCTCACATTTCTAACCAGCTTTCGAAATGCTCGAGCACGCTCGACCAAAGAAAACTGCCGATTCCATTAGCCAAATACCATTCTTTTTAATGGATCTTACCGATTTCTTTTTATAAAGTCTATTGTCATTTTTTCAAAAGGGTAAGTATAGGGTGAACACGGTGCAACGATTATGCTCTGTTTATTCTCTTCTGCTTAACAAAATAATTACGTAAAATTTATAAGCATTCCCTAATGTAGTACACACGACTGTGAATTTTGTAAAATTTTTTTTTAAAGTCTATAACATTATTGCAAGTTCTTTGTAAGAATAGGTATTTATAGGGTGAAAACACGGTGCAACGATTATGCTCTGTTTATTCTCTTCTGCTTAACAAAATCATTACGTAAAATTTATAAGCATTCCCTAATATAGTACACGCGACTGTGAATTTTGTAAAATTTTTTTTTCAAAGTCTATAACATTATTGAAAGTTCTTTGTAAGAGTAGGTATTTATAGGGTGAACACGGTGCAATGATTATGTTTCTATTTCTTCTCTTCCGTTCGACAAAAGGATTACGAAAAATTCACTAAAATTCCCTAATGTCATACACAGGTCTGTGAATTTTGTAAAATTTTTTTTTAAAGTCTATAACATTATTGCAAGTTCTTTGTAAGAGTATTATTTATAGGGTGAACACGGTGCAATGATTATGTTCTATTTCTTCTCTTCCGTTCGACAAAAAGAATACGAAAAATTCACTAAAATTCCCTAATGTCATACACAGGTCTGTGAATTTTGTGAAAATTTTTGACTGTGGGAATCGATTTTTAAAAAATTCCGGGAATTCAAAATCGTTGATTTTATATTGAAGTTACCAGGTGACATTTGCTTTCGCAGCTACAGTAATTAGAACGTCTCTTTTCTCTAAAAGAAAATGTATATTTCGTGTATGGTCACATTGATTACAAATTGTATTTCATCTAAAATGAAAGGCGAAGTGTTTATATTTTTTCGAAAGCTTTACCGCGAGTCTGGTTCGTCAAAGTACGGCAAGGGATTGAAGAAATGAAAAGTCTGGAAATGTGGGCGTTTCAGTGTAATAAGCCGAACACAGCTATTGCGAACACGCACGGAAGTAATAACGTCTTTCTCAGGGAACGCGAACGATAAATCAGCGCGGCGATCTCGAGGATGATCGAGCCCGAGGATCGAGACTGAGGGGTGGTCGAGGCAACTCTGCGGGGGTGTATCGTGCGAGGGGCAATCTCGCGGGGTCCGTGGGATCGATAAGCAAATAGAAGGTGTGCGGTGGTCCCGCATCGCACGCGAAAAGTAGCCGCGGTCATAAATAACGATTAACGTGACAGCGGGCGACCGAGAAACGGCGAAATTGGTCCTTCCAGCGGCACGGATAGCGCGGAACTCGATGTGTCTTCGTTTGCTGGTAAATTGGTGGCTGCCTGCCGAAGATCCCCAGCTGTTTGTCTTTCGCTCGTGTACGAAAACATTATTCCACGCCTTGTTTCATGAACCAGGCCTCCACGTTTTCGCACGAGTCCGACTTGTGGACGGGGCATTACCTCAACCTTCGTTTACAGATCCTAATTAACACATCAGTGTACCGTAGGCTGGTCCTTATTTTTCGACTTTCCATTTTTTTTTGGGCCACCCCCTAGAATTGTGACACTTGACGAAAAAATAATTTGCGTAAAATTTTGAAAATTAAAGACTTTGAAAATTGGTTAATTTTGTAACTCAATTTTCTCTACTGCAGTATATCGTTAGTATATATTTTTCTATATCGTTGAATTTGTCTTTTTACGCACTATAATAATGTAGAAACAAAATGTAGCACTCATTTAAAAAAAAATTAATGACCTTGAAATCTGAAAAATTGGCTTTTCAAAAAAATTTTTGTTTATGCATTATATTTAATTTAATAAACAATACAACTTTTGTCTAAGAATTTTTTTTATATTTTTATAAATAGCGAAAATCTTTAGACATCCATTTATACGCCCTTCTACCATATAGAAAAAATGCAGATTTCATAACTGTAATGAAATAAATTTGTTATTAACAATTACTTTTCTTTATAAATCCATTAGCAGCATACCCGCGTCACTTCGCTGGGTAAAATGAGCCCAAACACGATACCATTCGGTTCACATTTGCCTGTTTAATCCACGATACAGTGGTACCTCGACTATCCGAACGGTTCAGTAAGCTAGCCAATGAATCGTGAATTGTAGAACAACTATACATCGTACGACGTCGTGCTTGGGCTCATTCGAATCGGGAAACTGTCGCGAATACGTCGGTGTACGTGGAAAAATATCAGGAACAACAAAGTTACATTAAAAAAAAATACGAGTTAGCGTTTCCCGTAGTCGTTGAGAGAATTGCTTTTAAAGAAGTCCGGGCGCGTAGTGACGAAAATATGAACGAATTGCGACGGAGTGGCAATTAATATAATGGAATTGTGTTGGAACTGGAAAGCGAATGGAGGGGTTTCGAGCACGAGCCGTCAGCGAAATGAATCGTAATGCCGTATGAAAGGGACTAGGGGAGTTTTACGGTGCGCGTGGCTCGGCGGCGATACGTTTCACCGTCCGCCATATTTGTCTAGGTACACAAAAGCACTTAATCGCCGGTAACAATAGAAGGAAGCATGCGCGTCCCGACGGAACAATGCGCAGGCTGATTACCTATGAATCCATTCCTCGTTATTAATTATTTCATTTTATGCCGCCGCCGTTCTCTCCGCAATCCCGGTGCTGTAATTTCCAAGAGCTGGTTACCTTCAACGATACCCTATGCATATACCGCGGCCCGCCGAACGGGCTATTACGTCCCACGGACCGGGAATAGTTGTTATTTATTAAATTATCGAAACGGCTAACAATCGCGAGAACATTATCTGGCGATCAAGCGATCGGTTACCGAGCACCGTTGCGGCTTCAATGAAAAGGGCGACGTCGGATAACAATCACCTTCGGTGTTGACATTTTTTCTGATTAAAATCATAATTCTTTCCGGGCAACCATTATTTCACGTGACGTTTTTATTGGGGGCAATAATATTAGGTCGGCCGGAACGTCGTTTCGTTTTCTCGAGGGAAAATTAAAAACAACTTTTTTCCCATTTAGAATAAGTTTTATGATATTTTGGTCTACGACCTCTCTCCCTCTCTCTCTCTCTCTCTCTTTCTCGCGCGATTTTTCAGGTAACTTAAATTGAAATTAAATTTACACTACGACAAAGAAATAGTTGAATGGGGTTAGAAAGCACTGCAAAGCAGGGGAAGAATTTTGCGATTTGAAAAAAAGATAGAGAAACGAAATTACTTTCCGAGCGACCAAATAAAACTCTATTTGACATTTTGTTGGGGTCCATATACCATAAATTAACTCTCCAAATTTTTTTCTACGTGATAGGTAACCGTATCACCCGAGCCGGAGCGCGGTAGTGGGGGTACGAAAGCGGTAGTGGGGGTACGAAAGCGGTAGTGGGGGTACGCAAGCAGTAGTGGGGAGCGACGAGAGCCCGGGAGCAGTCAGTTGCTCAGGCCTGCCTGTTAACGTCATCTCCTGTAAGTGCAGTCACGTATTTAATTGGTATTAATGGTAATTATCTAGAAAAATTATTTGTATTACAGTAGAACTTCGATTATCCGTGCTAATTAGTGGAATATGATTGTTCGAATGTTGCAATAATTATATAGTTTCAGTGTTGAACTTAATCCTTATTGAAGTGTGCAGTAAATCGTGTATCGCATTGATTGGTTTCAAGCAAACTAATTCTTTATGGAAAGTATTCGGACGATCAAGAATTCGAACATCAAAGGGTCGGATAATCAAGGTTCTACTGTATTTCTTATCAATACAATTAAGAAATATAAGATAATATCGATCGCAACTTGCATTAAGCATAAATTAATGATATCGGCGCATAGGTTCGAACTCTTTTTGCTAAAATGTAGAACATACAATTTAATTCCAAATTTCATAAATTTATTCATTAATTTTCATTATTTATTTATTTATACAATTTTCATCATTGATTTATGCTTAATATAATTAGTGTTTGTAAAAAGTACAGACTCAACAGAAATAGTATTGCAAATTTCTAACGATTATTTTTGCTACAATAGACGCGAAAAAACGTGAACAACGCGTTCGATCGAAATAGTCAAATTTTCTGTTGGTTCGCGGCCTCTTAATTAATATTCGCACGATTCGTCCGAGCCAATGTTATCTCGAACGATCGTTTCCTAGTTTACATTTCCGAGGAGCGCGCATAGTCGAAACAACCGGAAACAGTCAGACGTACAAATTCGACGAAATTCGGCGATTTGTTCCCCTTTGTCCGACAAAACAGCGAAAATTCGATACAGGAATATTCATGGAGGACCGGTGTATATTTTTTTTTGTTCTTTTCTTTTTTTTAGCAGCGGACGCGCCGCGTTCTATAATCCATTGTCTAAACGAAAAATTTTCATTTAAATTGCGCGTTTCCTACTCGGCTACCAAAATAAAGCGCTCGCGCGCGCGCGCGCCACACACACGCACGTACCCAGCAGTATTTTTCTTCGTTTTCTGACCGGTTTCCCATTCTGCGCCGCGCCGTTAGTGTTTTTACAGCGTCGTCCGCGATTATTGCAACATTCGTCGGCCGTATTTTTCGAGGGCTTCGACCGGCGTTCCCGCTGAAAAAATACATTCACGCGAAATTATGAATATTTAACGCGATTCTTTGCAAACACTCGAATTTTCGTCTTTCCGAATTTTCTGACCAAAATTATTCACTTTTTTATCAATAATACTAGCAGCGTCTTTATTGAAATATTATTCAACAATTGTTGAAAGATGTCGACGAATTCTCAATATATTTCCGAAAGTAAGAATGAAAAATTTATTTATTCGTTTACATAAGTGGCTGGCGCGACCATAAATATTTAATTTTTATCATTGTTAAAAATAAGAAATTATTTTATTTATTGTCGGGGTTTCCTACGTTTTTCTTGGTTGTTTCATTCGAATTTTCCGACCAAAATTATTCACTTTTTATCAACAATGCTGGCAACGTCTTTATTGAAATATTGTTCTGTTCGACAATTGTTGAAAGATGTCGACGAATTCTCAATATATTTCCGAAAGTAAGAATGAAAAATTTATTTATTCGTTTATGGAAAATTGTAAATGTCGATACGAGATCGCTAATGATCCACACAAGTGGTCGACGCGACCATAATTATTTAATTTTTAAACATTGTTAAAAATAAGAAATTATTTTATTTATTGTCGGGGTTTTCGTACGTTTTTCTTGGTTGTTTCATTCGAGTCTTGTACTTTTCCCGCGCGATTATGCTCGCGGCCCTTTTCCCTTTGTGTCGCGAATTCGCCCTCCCACGCAGCACCCTTTTCTTCCCAGGGCTTTATCTCTAGCTTCACGGTCCAGTCATATATTTCAGCAGAAGTTGCGCCCCTTTTTAAATATAAATTCCCCATGCTAGCGATGCTTTCTCGTCCGCCTACCGTTTCCAGCACAGCAACGTCCTTTTTATTGTTTCGATATTATTTATGCTTTACAAGCAAATTTAATTCCCTATTTTGATTTATCCCCTCTCGACGAGCCAGCGGTTTTTCTGCGGCGGACGCGATTTATTGTTTATAAAAATTAACAGCTTCCCGAAAATATCCGCCTCTGGGAGCGCCCGATTATTCCCTGGTTCGTTGTTTTCGAATTTTCGCGCGGAAATTAGCAAATTAATATTTGCGAGAGGTGTTGGCCACTCAAACATTAATAACTTTGTTCAACAGAGTTGTTTTTAATTATTTATTTATCCACTGGAAACTTATCGATAATTTTTGACAATCAATTTTAATATAATATTTTATTTTTATCAGAATTCTCCATGTTCAAATTACAAATGTTTGTGTCGCGAGAATAATAGAAGTTTTCACACTTCCTATGCGCAAAAATGAATAAAATGGTATTCCACGATGAATATAAATCGCGCTGTCGTATATATCGAAAAGTAATAATTACGCAAATTCCGATTCTTACCGAACAATTTTACCATTTTCCGTTACGCGTATAATTAATACGGGATTATCGGAAAAGTCTTAAACCCCTCATTAAGGTTACGCGTAAACACAAAAATGGTTTAAAACTTTTCCGATAATCCAATAGATTACGTAGTTTTAATATTCGTTCTCGCTCGCGTTAATTAAGGGGATATTCACGTTTACTGGGACTTGAAAACCGATTTGTTCTCGAGCACCAAAATTATCTTTTTTCACGAGCAAATTTCATCGTTGCCAAGAATGTTTGTTATCGTGTAATCGTGAATTGCAAAATTCCACGAAATTAGTCTGCTATTTCGGTAACTGTTTAAAATTAAACTTACTGTAATATGCGCATGTCTAATCTCATGATCTCGTACAGTCAGTGAAAGTGTCATTCACCCTGCATTTTCTAGCGAGCGAAACACACGGCCTCCAAGAATCCCCGGTTTTCGCAGAAAGACGTCGTCCGCTGATGCATCCTGTGCAGAGTCATCGGTGCATCCGGCGATGCATTAAAGAACAGGCGGGAATTAAGGCTGCAGTTACACTGTACGTAAGTTTCCTCATTCACTCATTTTACAATTAACTTATCATAAACTGTTCCTATTTATTTCAATACATTCTCAATGTATCCAAACATCAGTCACAAAATCAGAGCTCCATTTTGTTATAATCATTTCCTTATGGAACATATTCCTAACATTTTTCCAATTAAAACGAGTCCAAGCACGATACACATCTTATATGCCGACGATTAGTTCGGATACTCGAGGTTCTACTATATCGTGAATTACATGGATAATTATAATCCGAATGGGGTCGTGTTTGAACTCATTTTAAACAGGAAATTCACAAAATAATAATTATATCAATAATTAATAATTAACGGTGGAATAATAAAAATATTTTCTCCTTCGATCATTATCTACCTGAATTGCAACAAACTGGAGCGAAGTAGAAAGTTTTAAAAAATATCTCTTAGGTTGAAAATCATTAAATTGTTTCTGTCACAAAATTCTGAAATCCTTTTAATGTGTTGACGGTTTGAGACAATGGTACTGGTACATTTATGGCATCTACAAAATTTTTCAAAACTACTGAAACGTAAAATTCGATAGAATTTGGTAGAATTTGGTACTATCATATACTGAGCTCCGCCGGGACAAAGTGGGTCCGTGGAGTGGGGATAAGTCGGAGTGCGCGCGCATAGTAAAGTAGGGAGCATTGCCGCGCGGAGTGGGGATCGCTAAACGCGATGACGTAGTGTTTCGCGGTATACATTTAATTATTTCTTTGAAACGGATAGATTTTAAAAAAATTTTTTTTGAATATTGCATTGTCATCCGGTTCTAAGCTATATTATAGGGAAGTTTATTTAAAATCAATTGCAAAATTTCTCACCGAACAGAGAAGCAAGAAACCGAGCTAATAAAAACGTGGTAAAATCCGCAGTCCAGTTGTAAACGTGTAAGACGCAAAGATCCGAGAATTAATTAGCCTAATCGAGGCTTGTGTAACCGCACCCTAAGACGGGAGGAACGCGCGCGCGTGCCCCGAGATTCCGTCACCTGCACAGAACTCGCGGAATGCAGATTGCGCGCGTGGACTGGCGGCAGAGCGGCGATGAAATGGCCGCGAGGAACGCGGTGGCATCAATGGCCGGTGAATGGGCGCCGGCCAACACTTTTCCGGCCGCGTTCAGCTCGGCCTACGTTTCCCGCACTTCGAGTAGGTGAAGGTGCAGCCGCGCGTAAGTTTAGCGTAGGATAAAAGGATAATACCTGGAACCAGCCAGGATGGCAGGCCCGCGGGATGATGGGCGGTCTGTGAGTCACCGCGGAGAAACGCGAGTGCCGTTCCTGGTCGCTAAGGGCGTCAGCCTGACCTTATAAAGTAGGTTCGAACACCCACAACAGTCATCCGATTCGCAAACACGTATTTTCCAATGAAACTTCTGCCGACATGTTCCTGACATTTTTCTCATTAAAACGACACCCCACTTGGCCCGGTTCCGATCGTATTTAGCGACACCTCGATTATCCGAACCACGTCACACTGAGACTACTGTCGATACGATTGTAATTTCCTTTGAAGTTAAACGAAGAAATTGATTATATTATATAAATTACATTTCCTCGAGCATAGAAAAGTTTACATAACTTTTTTGTTTTTAATGATTTTTTAATGGAAGCTTTACTCACATATTCCTTGTACTTTTCCGTGCAAAACGAGTCCAAGTACGATATAGTTCTATGCTTATTTGCCTGTGTAATCCGCGATATAGTAGAACCTCGCTTATCCGAACCTGTTTGGCTACCCAAGTATTGAATCGCGAATTACAGAGGAAATATTCGTTGAACTATGTCGTGCTTGGGCTCGTTTTAATCGGGAAGGTGTGACGAATAAGGTGGTAGATAATAATATCATAATTGAATTAATTTAAATAATTCAATGGGAGATATAGATATATTCCTGAATGTACTATCAGGTTGGGTAAATGAGTTTGAAAGGTTCGCGGAATTACAAAGGGTCAATAATTTGACGGGAAAAAGTGAATGTACACTGCGTGTAAACACAGTTAAAAAACATCAAGGACTTGTTAATAAAACTAGTTGAACGGACACAATCGATTTCTGATTTTCCCTCGGTCGTTACACCGCGCGGGCGACACGACGGGACGCGGGCGCGATTGATTTCGCCAAACAAACCGAATCGATTCTTTCGCGTTTATTTATACCAGTGATTTTTTTTATTCCGCCGGACATTCGGCTCGCGTAAGTTCTCATTGTCGGCCGCGCACGTAGGTGTGACACGACACAACAGCGTTGCGCAATGAAATGCCCCGCTGTAAGCCCACTACGCGCGATTTCTGTCGCCGATCGTTCCGAGTTCAGTGAAAAAAAAGAGTAAATCGACGGTGGTTCCGGTTCGTGCACTTTCGTCCATTTCCGACTAGCCGTTACTCCCGAAAATATTCGGATTCTGCAGAAAATATCATAGTAACCTGGCGAGGGCAGTAACAATTTTATTAGAGACATAGAAAGTTAGTATCTCCAAAAGTTTATTTCTACTATGTTAACAGTGAACCTACCGAGCCTTAAGAGTAACTAGTGCATGTGCCTTTACAAGATTTTATTAGAAATTCTTTTTAAGAATGTCTATACAACCGTTCCTTATAAAATCATTTTTATTAATTCAATAATTATGATATAAAAAAATTAGAATCTTTGATTTTGACCGGTAGTGTTAGTTTTAGGGCTAACGTATTCGTGGCATTCTCCCGATTGAAACGAGTCCAAACACGATACTATTTGGATCATAAAAAAATAGTACAGTAAAATCTTAAATACTGTCCTGTATCGGCATCATAAACGTTGTCTAGTGCGAACCGTATTTCATTCTGTCCTCTATCTTCTCAGTCATAAATAAAAACAAAAACAAATCATATATATCGCCTGTTGGACAGTATTTAAGGATTTACTGTAGTTATTAAAAATTGTTGAAAATCATTCTTTACCGTGTGATACCTCGCGTTCGAGGAGTGGTTATCGAATATCGTGCACGTCTTTGGACATGTAGCGAGGCGTTACTGTGGTTAGCCGAGCACCCAGTATAGTTCGACTTGTTCCTCGCACGGTATGGTCGCGTGGGTACGGATACGGATTGGGATACGGATAGGGATACGGAGGCCAGGAGACGGACGGCTCGACGCCGACGCCGACGCCTCCTCCTCCTCTTCAGGCTCGCAGCCACGAGTTATGGCTTCGCGGTCCGTTGCGCCGACGATTTATGAAGCGAAAGATCGACCGAGGAATCCGAGGAAGATACGGAACGATGGTCAGAGCCGCGGTCGAACTTTTCCCGAGATTCCTCCGGCCCTCTTCCCTGGATCCACCATTTTATTACTGACGCGACTCAACCTTGAACAGCACTATCTCGATATTCAAAAGCAGCCAGGACCTCGCCATTTCGAGGTACCAGATTTTTTACTTCACAGATATTGAAATTAGATAAATGTTCTCGTGGTAAATAATTAAATAAATATATTTAGGAGGGCCTACATCATATTATGAACAGCACGAAGTTCGAATAAAAATCTTGTTATTTTTATAAGTAGATAGCGGATTTTTAGGAAAAATAAAAATTTTCTAGCTGGAGTACAATCGAAGTTATACGAAAATTTATTTTCTTTATACTCAAATTTATTTTCTAATATATTCAATTTGCGATTATTAAGATTGTAACGATGCTTCCACGAGGAATTATTTACCAAATTTATTTCTTTGGGTATATATTATTGGAAAAGTAGCTAATAATTTGGATAGTCACATTCAAACTTGTTTCAATTTTTTCATTCGAATTTAAAAAGATCATGCAATGTTTAATAGGTTAAAAATAATATAACAGTATTAGCAAATTCATCGAATGTTTTTGCTGTTTTAAATTACAGCTGTTCGTTTTTCTCATAAATGGGTAAAATCCGCTGTCTATTTGCAAGTCAGCGTTAGGTTTAGCGTTGAAGTAATCGTTTAACGAAGTCACGCGGTCGTGACAGCGGCCGTCTGGGTTTAAATACCTCGCCAGAGCCACGCCCACCGAGGCGACAAAGAAACCGACTGATCGAACGAACGGGCTGGTTGCATGTAAAATTTAGGTTGCACATTGTCGCCGTCGAACTGGAGGTTTCTCCTCGGATACCGCAGCGAATCATTCGCTCGGATGTATGTATATTCTGGCTCCAACCTACATAACCGAGGGCCGCGTTTAGAAATCACTGCGAATCCCACATGCAAATGCGATCGAGCACTTGGTGCGTAAATATTTACGAGCCCCGGGACGAGAACGGTTACCAGAGCGGGGGGAGGACGAGGAGGAGTATGGGGGGTCGGAACGCGATAGACGAGCGGGGGTGGGGGGTGCGTGGGAGGGGGCTGTGGGTGGAGCGCCGGGGGGTGGAGCACGGATTGCAGAAAAGAGTGGAGTAGCTGAGAGCATGTATTATTCAGCAAACAATCTTCAAGAGTACCTATAAGTCGGCGATATTTAAGAAGTGAGTAATCCCGTATGAAATCGCAAATACTACCCCCACCACCGGACCGTCGCCGCGATTTTTCTGCCACTTCCGGTTTATCCGACAGAGGTACGCTCTGAACAAAAGTTGCTGCGCGCGCGCGCGCGCGTTGTACTCTTTAAATTTTTATGAGCAATATCTTCGAGAATTGTGAAACGGTTTCGACGCATGTGTATTTTTGATTTGTAGTCTTCATTCGGAAAGTCCTATTGCGAATATTGCCACGTTTTTATTAGCTCGCTTTCTTGTTTGTTTGTCTGTCTGTTCGGTGACAAATTTTGCGATTGATTTTAAACTAACTTTTTTATTTTACAACTACTGAAAAAATATTTTATTTCCTTGAATAATAAGAACGTTTAGGGAATTTTTTTAGATAGCTGAAGTCATAATAGCTGTCCACCACACTCGTATGGTTTAAGCCTGAAGTAATAGGAATGGTGTGGACATCTATTATGACATCAGCTGTCTTCCTACGAAGATGATAATTGTTCTTACGATAATTATCTTATGACAATTTAAATGCAACTATTAAAACAATATGGTGTAATTGTTACTTGTAACTCGTGCATCGTACTGATCCCACTTGTGGATTACCGCAGCAGTGACATTCCTATGACACTCACCTGCAACAGGAAAATGTAATTAATTTAATTATGTGTCGTTAGAGTAAATTAGAGCTTGTGTAACGTTAAATACTATTTTTTCATAAATTTGCCGTTTTTCATTACGCGTGTAGCGAAATTATTTATGTTTTAGTTAAAAACGTTTCACCGGAGGGGCTATACCGTGGATGAGCTAAGGGCAATATTTTATATTCTATATATTCTATATTCAATATATTCTTCTATATTTTACATATTCTATATTTTATATTATGTTCTACATTCTGAATACATTCTTATTTTTCTATATTTTTATACATTCTATATTTTATATTATGTTCTACATTTTAAACACATTTTGTACATATATTCCACGTGTATTCTATGTACCACATTCTATATTTATATTCTATATTTTATATACTCTATTGTACTTTAAGTATTCTATATTCTATACATATATTCCACGTGTATTCCATGTACTACATTCTATATATATGACACAAAATATAGAATACTTAAAGTACAATAGAATATATAAAATATAGAATACATAAGATATAGAATATTTAAAATATAGTATATATAATATAAAATATAGAATACATAAGATATAGAATATTTAAAATATAGTATATATAATATAAAATATAGAAAAATTGAAATCATCTCTTTCAAGGATGTACAACATTTCGGAACACCCTGTAGAATACAAAGTATATACAACATAGAAGACAGTACAGAAAAAAATATATATATACATTCTAAATTTTCTCCAAGAAAAGTGTTTAATATTTAAAAAAATTGAACATTTGGGTCAGACATTGTTTCGAGAGAGTTCGTGCCGGGCACGAGCACGGCCGGCCGATAATAATTCGCGGGCACGCGGCACGCGCGCAAACAGTATCTCCGTGGAACGTATCATCCGGCTGTTTGCTTCGAAAGCAGGTCGTACATGCGGGTACACCTGTGCAAGTCAGCTTTATCCGCGGTGTTGCGGTGCACGGTTATCGGCATTAGCCGTGATACGCGCCGGCAAACGAGGATGAAACAGGTTTCCCAGCGGTAAAAGAGTTCCCGCTTTCCGTTGCCGAATATTTCGAGCATCAATCACCAAATTGCGGATACACACCGGGTCCCGTTTATTGGCCGAAACGGCAGATCGACCGATACCAGACCGATCGCCTGCCCGTTTCCTCCCTCGCTCGCCGATACTCGCCGAAACGGCGGATTAATGTTTTCGCTTTATATCTAATTCCTTCGGAATCCTCTAATGAATGAGATCAATTTTCCTTTGATACCGCGTACTGTCAAACTTACCCACGCAAATGAAATCTTGTACAAACATCTGCGATGTATCGATCACGCGGGGACTTTCCGCGAATTTTCTGTTCGTCGATTCCTTTTTATCGTAATTAATGGGTCACCGATCCGCTAGCCAGCGAGATTTTTCTATCGAAGGACGCTTTAGTTTTTCGAATGCAGACACCGTTCAACGCGCATAGTGATTTCTCCTCGATGCCAGCCGCGCTATTCAAACTATTTTTATTTTCTACGATCGATTATCCTATTATTCGATGTTGGAATTTATTCAAATCATTGCCATAATTTTTACGAAATACTATTAAATTCTTTTATTATTGTATCATAGTTCTTAATAGACGCTGTTCTTAATAGAATATAAAAAAATTTAAACAGTAAATTATAATAATAATATAATTTTATATTTTATATTGAACAGTAAAATAAGGAGAAAGTTATACTTCGATATTTTATAATTTTTGAGGTCTCCGTATTGGAAAATCATTAGACCAATAAGAGCAGCTCCATTTCCCTGTCAAAATGCTACGAAACGCAAGAACATCGCCATATTCATACGTTTCATACAATACACGTTGGAATCGATAAGACGTGCCTGCCGGGTAGCGGGCGTAGTTAATAAATTTCGAAACTGCAAGCGCTCAGCGCCGGGGTAAACGTTCATTCGCGACGATGCTTCATCGCCATTTGCATTATAAATGACAAAACGTTCGCGCGAGGTTCTTAGAGCGACGGGTATAAAACGACGGGGACATCCCGGCGACAAGTTTCGCGAAAATTTATCGAGGATTTCAACGTCAGCGGACACGGTCCCGATAAATCGCGTCACGAAACACGAAGAATCGCCACGGGAACGCGAAGATTAAGTGCCTGTACGTTTAATTACAAAGGAAAACATTCGGCTATACGTGCCTACAACACACATTCTTCTCGCTTAAAACCCCGCCGGACAGAGCTGCCGAACGGAATTCAGACGTTCCCGTGCGTTCAACAACGATTTATCCGAGCTTGCGTTCTACTCTTCAAATCGAATCGCAGCTACGCCCACTGTCCCGAGTCCCTCCGCGAAATGATCGCCGTCTATTCAATGAGAATCACGGAAATCTCTCGATACATGCGAAAAACTCGCGTCCGAATCAGTCACTCGCATTGCGTACTACACTAATTTACTGACATAACGTTCTTATTTTTAATAATTTCTTCATGAAATCTTAAGCAATATATTCCTTGCACTTCTGCGCTTTAGACGAGTCCAAACACGATACAATTCGAAGCTTATTTGCCCGTGTAATCCGCGATATAGTGGAGCCTCGACTATCCGAACCGTTCGTTCGGTTTATAATTGAAATGCAATTTGTAATTGAATTACAGTATAATTGAAATACAATAAAATACATGAAAACAATGTATTTTATAATTGTACTCCATTGTAATTACGAATTACATTGTAATTTAATTGACTGAAGATCTGAATTATAAATTACAACATAATTCAATTACAATTTAATTCAATTACTTTGTAATTATAATTCTGGAGTAATTCAATTGTAATTCTGCACAACTCTGCTCTTTTTAATCAGAAAAATGTCACCGATATGCCCGTGGTGAATTACAATTTAATTCAATTACAATGTATTTTATAATTGTGCTCCATTGCAATTACGAATTACATTGTA
>CM052344.1:5481566-5492917 GCA_028455595.1 Lasioglossum vierecki | reverse complement strand
AATTCAATTGTAATTCTGCACAACTCTGCTCTTTTTAATCAGAAAAATGTCACCGATATGCCCGTGGTGGTTCCATAAAGTAATAATTAAGAAGAAAACAGTTTTGGCATTATTTACAAGAGATTCATATAATTGTGGATTCCAAGGGAAAATAATTAACCGTTGATCACTTTTTTCCCAGAGTATCAATTAACATCGACTGTCAAGTATCGTGGCCCCAAAGGATCTGTAATTACCATTTCCGGCGTTCTTTGAGGTTCGACGGTAAAAGAACCGTTTCTACGGTCGCCGGCGCGCCTCGGGGCGATTATGCTCTCGGAGAAATGTCAGTTTTTCATACGCAGCGAAGGAGGTTAGCTCTTCAAAGGTCACGCAGAAGGGCTGCGGTCTCGGTTGCCGTGAAAGGGGAATTGAAAACACGAGGTTATTGCGAGCTCTCTCTCTCCCTCTCCGGACACGTGTAGAAGTGTAGACGCACGATTCACGCGTCCCTTGTGTACAGGTTGAAGTGGTTGAAGAGGTGGTGAAAGCCCTCAGACGCATCGGACCCCTTCTCCACCTTTCCTTCAACTTCTCTCCTTCATCCTTTCGACAAGGTAATCGGCAATTTCTTTCAGCCCCCTCTTTTCAGAACGTCTCGCGCGCTCGCTACAGAACGCCTGCATATCGTATTCGGATCTGTCCGACGGACCCTGCCACTCAAACCTTCGGATTTTAAACGAGAGACCACCTTTCACCACCGAAAATTTGCCGGACGCGGCGAAATTAACCCTTGAAATTTTCAAGTTCTACGTGGATGAATTTTCTTCATTTTTCTTTTTTTTTGGCCGAGAAACAGTAATTTCTTTTTTCGTTTTGGTGGTGGTTTCTTTGCATGGTTAACTGGCCGTTTGCGAATGAGAGAAACGTTTCAGTTTTAGACAGTTGGCTGCTTGGACGTCCATTTTTGTTATAGTGGATTTTTACCACATTTATATTAGCTTACCGTGTTGGGTCAAAATATTGTAATCGAATTTTAAAACATTTTCCGATCAACTAGAAACTCAGAACCGGATGACAATGCTATCTTAAAAACAAATTTTTTTAAATACTGTGCGTTTAGGAAATAAATAAATTTCGACAGAGTATCTCTGCGGAAATCGAACCCGAGAAAAAATTTTTTTAAAAAACGCGCATATATTAAAATGCACTAAAAAGGAGAAAATAATCTTTTTAGATATTAGTGACTATAAATAAAAACATTTTATATATTATTTTTTAGTCAATCACCTCAACATTTGGGAAGTTAATGCTGGAATTAGTTCGACTATCGAGCGTTGATCTCGCGAAGGAAAGTTTGTTTCTCGAGTCAGCGATTTCGCCGGAATATTTTCTGCCGCTCGTGTCGGATCTTTAAACGGGAATATATCAACAGTAATTGCATCGGAATTAATCCAGGAAACTTTTAGTTGTTCGGAATTGTCGTAAATAAAAGGCGAGGCCGTTTATTCCGTTGCACACCTGCGTGTAATGATACCTTTCTTCCCATTTAGAAAGAAATTACAACTGTCTTAGACGGCTGTTCTTAAAGCACGTGCTCTTAATGAGTGAAAAGATGTAATTATACTGGATCGTATTCCAGACAAAATATTCCCCTTAGCTCATCCACTGTGTAGCCCTCAGGTGAAACGTTTTTAATTAAAACATAATTGAATATATAAAATATAGAATATATATGATATATAGAATATATAGAATATATAGAATATATTGAATATGAAATATAGAGTATATAAAATATAGAATATATAGAATATAGAGTATATAAAATAATATAGAGTATATAAAATATAGAGTATATAAGATATAGAGTATATAAAATATAGAGTATATAAAATATAGAGTATATATAATATAGAGTATATAAAATATAGAGTATATAAAATATAGAGTATATAAGATATAGAGTATATAAGATATAGAGTATATAAAATATAGAGTATATAAAATATAGAGTATATAAAATATAGAATATAGAAAATACACAGAGTGCAGTCTACACTAAAATCATTCATTGAAATTGCCAAATATACAGCAACGAAGCTCCACTCGCATCAGCTAACAAGTCCAATTGACTCCTGCCGCATGGCGCATTAGCTAAAACGCTGAAAGCTGCAGAAATCGTTTGGACCGCGCGAACCGAACATTTTCCGGAAATATTCGGCTCTGGTCAAAGATCGGAAAAGAACTGACGGCGCATCTAGGCAACAGCTCCTTTCATTTCTTCAATGGACCGTGCCCTTTCCCCGTGACGTCAATCTCTTTGCGCATTCTAATTTAATTCGCAAAAATGGCCACGGGAATCTCGAGTGTTTCCGCGAGTCTCTCTTGCTCTTGCACTCTTGCTTTCTTTTCTCTCTCTCTCTCTCTCTCTTGACGCGCCCTCGAGCTTCAGCCACGTTCCCGAGCATTCACCGTTAACAACATTTTCCCCGGATCCGCGAATTTGCGTGTATATACCCGGTACCTTCGTAGTCTGGGTCCCTGGTTTGAAAAGGGGTTTTATACGTACGGTGAAACGCGCCATCAATTTGCGCCGCGCGCCGCGGCGTCCGTAAACTTGGCTTCGCGCGACTAGAATCGCTTTTGACCCGGTACACCCTCTAAACCCCTTCGGTGTTCTATGACACGAATAAATATGCAAGAATATCCTGGTGTACCCGGTCGGGGATTTCCGTGAAACATGCGGAAACTGAATTACAAGATGTTCTTGAGCACGTGTAAGTCTCTGGTGTACCCGATTCTACGCGGTTTCGGAGATACAGGCCGCGTCAAAACACGGGATATTTGATGGACCTGTGGATCTCATGCTTGCCACGGTGCACTGAATTATTCAACAACCGTAACGAAGTACCGTGCTTTCACAAATTTAATACACACCCAGTACATTAGGAAAATATTCGTATTTTTGTACAGAGAGCATTTTACATTTTTAATTTATCATTCTGCATTCTATATGCTATATTTTCTGTACTATCTTCTGTACTTTATATTCTTTGTATTCTACAGGGTGTTCCAAAATGTTGTACATCCTTGAAAGAGTTGATTATTCCTGTTTTTCTACATTTTATGGTATATATTCTATATATTCTATATATTCTATATATTCTATATATTCTATATATTCTATATATTCTATATATTCTATATATTCTATATATTCTATATATTCTATATATTCTATATATTCTATATATTCTATATATTCTATATATTCTATATATTCTATATATTCTATATATTCTATATATTCTATATATTCTATATATTCTATATATTCTATATATTCTATATATTCTATATATTCTATATATTCTATATATTCTATATATTCTATATATTCTATATATTCTATATATTCTATATATTCTATATATTCTATATTTTAAATAAATAGATTGAATAAATATTTTATACATTCAATAGAATAAATTAATTTACTAGTCTAAATCAGTCGACTGCCAACAGATAACGATACTCCCTTTTCGCGGGATACTTATCGTGAAACGTACGCACCATGGCCCCTGCGTCAGAGAAAACAGTGCAACGAAGTTCCTCGGCGTACAACAAACGGCGGTGTGGGTAATTCAGGACGATTTCTTGTCGAGCTTGTCGGGTCTTTGAGGCGAAATTGAAAGTGCAGTATAATTGTAATCTCTCCCGGCTCAGGGGAAGGGGGATGAAACTATTTTGCATCTCGAAGCGTCTCGTATTAACAGAAATTCCCCGGTAGACGTGTGCGTTTAATCCCCGAGTTGCAGGGGTGAGAGAGAGCAGCAGCAGCAGCGCAACGGAAAGGGCGCACGCGGCTTATTCGCATACTCGGAACCGGGGAAATAGGGATTGGTGGAAACAGTGTAGCGTGTTCTAGTACGGTGGGAAAAAGACAAGAAATAAGACATAAGACGCCGGCATGGAAACGCGGGGACAGCGAAGGCACGTCAAACAGCAATCAGCGGGGGCAAACACGACGCGTAAATATCACGTGCTTCCTGCCTGGAGCTCGGAGGCCTCGGTTTTAGCCTATCCTGCCAGCGTCAGCGTAAAAGGAGTCAGGTTAACGATCAGCCATTTTGATTCCTCGCTGCCTTCGTCGAATCTCCACTCTTTCACCCTTACGACACGCTATCCCACACCCTGATCAGTCATAAATCATAATCCTCGCGACTAATTTCTCTTTTCTGACAAATGTGCCTCGGCAACGGTGGAGTTAAGTCCCTCGAATGAATAGGCTTCGCGATTATTTATAGAAATTCGTGCTCTTTGTTCGGGAACCTCTGGGATCACTCGCGACTTCATTTATCAATTTTCTTTTATATTCCTCAAAGTGCCCCTCTGCTAGTATCAAATATAAATAATCATTTAATACAACTATTTAACGTTAGACAATTTCCTCTGGATATCCTTTGCCTAGTCTTTTCGTGCTCTAAAAGATTCCCTAGTAGCACAAAATATTGGATAAATATTTTTTTCAAACATTGGAAAAATATTTTTTAAGCCACATTTTTTCATATGAGACAAATATTGGATCTGAATATCGTATACATGTACAAGAAATATAAATTGAATGTTTAAAAAATACAAGCTAAATATTCAGAGAATACAAACTAGATATTTAAAAAGTATAAAGTAAATGTGAATCCAATATTTGAAAAATATAAATTCAATATTTAAATAATATTCAATAAAATTTTCAAATGTAAGAAAAATTGATAACAAAAATTAAAAACTATGAATATTATTTTCTGTGCACTGCTTGAGGGAATATTCCATTTCATCTTCCAAAGGACCTTATTACAATTAAAATTTTTTTATATTATATTATATAATTTTATATAATTTCTGATATTACATAAAGATTTATTTTATAATAAGAAAAAAATCTTTTTTTTAAAGATCCATATATTATTTAGAAAACAATATTCCTGCATATTTAAATAGAAATATTTGTTACTTAATATAAAATAAATATTGTATGAATATATAAATATTAAGAAGAGATCTTTTTAATATTATATGAATGTGTATATAATATTTTGTGCTACTAGGGTTGCCAAGACCAATATACAGGGTGTCATTAAGAATAACATCGACAACCTTGAAATCCATTATTCTCGATGCAACTGGAATAATGGTGAAAATTGAACTAATACATTGCTCGATGCTGAAGGATAGTTCAGCGTCGGTAAATGCTCGGTGCGTGATGCACAAGTAGCAACGCGGCTCCGGGTTATCCTTCTGCAGCGATAAAAGAAGGTAATCCAGTGTAGGTACGCGTAAAATTCCACCTAATTAAAACCGCGTCCTTTCTCTCGTCGAAACAGGGAGACCGGAGGCTCTGCGCTCTGTTCGCGCGGTGTTTTATCGCGGAGCGAAACGAGTTAAAAGCTGCGTAAAAATTCACGATGAGCGACGGCAGCTCTTTAACCGGGCGTATCTCGCGTAATAGCGCTCGCAATTAATGAGATACCTCGCCTAACTGTACCTCCGGATATGTCCTCTACCTTCAGCCCCCTCCCACCCTCCGGACCTAAGAGTTCTCGAGCGGAAGTGCTATTGAAATTATGATGCGACGTCACTTCGCCGGCCGGGAAAAGTATTTTCGACGTGCACGCTCCCCGTCCGATGGTCGGCCCGTTTGTTCCAGGATGAACCGTGTTGCCACATGATTTCGCTTGCGAAAAAATTGCAACAGCCTTGCAACAATTAACCGAAGATTTCGAAAATAATTTTCCTCCTCGTCAGCGACGCGAACAAAATTTCGCGAAAATCCGCTCGTCCGTCTCGAGGAGGTTTCTATTTTAAAAACTATAAGGGTCTCGTGGCCCGACCTCCGTCCAGTGTAGAAACCGTCCGGAAAAAAATCATTTCGAAAGACACCGACCGGAAGTACGCTTATTTCTGTGCCGAGTCTTTATTTAGGCCGTAGAAGCTTTTGCTCGAAGAGAGGTGTTTAGAAGAGAAAAATATATATAAGAAAACTTTTTAAATACATTAAAATGCACTGAAAAGGAGAAAATATGTTTTTTTAGATATTGTATTCATATTTATAGTCACCAATATCGAAAAAAATTATTATCTCCTTTTTCGTGCATTTTAATATAAGAATGGTTTCTAAAGAGATTTTTAAAGCGGTTTAAAATTCAATCACAAGATTTGACACGAACTCGGCGAGCTAACATAAGCGTGGTAATAATAATTGGTCCGGTAGTACCGTAGTCAGTATTGCCGTAATTGAACTGGTAATTTTTTCTGCAAAATAACAAAAAAGGAACTCGAAAGAATCGCGGACTCCTTTGTTCCGTTCGCGAAATGGTACCTCGTCTCTGCTCTGGTTACCGAAATAAAGTGCACGGCTAAGGAGCAACGAAGCGGCGGCCCTTTCTTCGGCTGCCACTTCGGCTAGTTGCTAATTAGTCGTTTCTTATTGCCCTCGTTTACGAATACAAACGAACTCGTCTTCCCTTCGATGCACAGAGCACGATACGTCCACTGCATTCGCTGGCCGTACGGTCGGGGGACAGTGCGGAAAAATTGCAATCTTTTAATTGCAACGGAACATTATGCAAATGAAAGTTTTACGAGGAGATTCCTGACATTTTCCCGATTAAAACGAGTCCAAGCGCGGTACACTTCCGCCCATTTTTGCCTAATTGATGAACGATTTAGTGGAGCCTCGATTATCCGAACTATCGTAAATATTCCAGTGTGCCAGGAATGTTAGTATTGAATATGAGTGTTGAATAAAATGCACACTGGTACTTTTGAGATACGTAAAACAACTGTTTATTTCACGGCGCGGGAGGAAGTTTTTTACAAAACGAAATCTTTTCGAGACGAAACCCGTTCGAGCAACAAAAGGAACCAGCTCCACTGTTTAGGTTAGGCCCCCGAAGTCCGGCTCTTGAAACAAAGTATCAACTGGGATACCTCGAAATCTCTGTTTACAAACGATTCTGAGATCATGTCGTCGATACATAGTAATCTGTGTTTATTAATACCATACTGAGATTAAAGATTATCTCTCATCTTCTTCTCTGATACGAACAAAATATTGTATACGCATTCATATAATATTAAAAAGAGATTCAATCTTTTTTTAATATTCAAATATACATACAATATTAATTTTATACTAAGTAACAAATATTTCTTTTTAAATATGCAGGAAATTATTCCTATTTCATGTTACGAGGAAAATATTTTTTTCTAAATATTAAATTAATCCTTATTTCATATTACAAGTAGAATATTTTTTCCTAATATACAGATAATATTCATTTCATATTATGAAGAAAGAAAATATTTTTTTCTCATTATAAAACAGATTTTTATTTAATATTAGAAATATTTAGAAATATGACAAAATGTGGCTTAGAAAATATTTTTCCAATAATCGAAAAAAATATCTAATATTTTTGTGCTACTAGGGAATGGTCAATTCGGATAATCGAGGTTCCACTATATCGTGGATTAAACACGGGCTAATACGCTCCGAATTGTATCGTGTTTGGACTTGTTTTAATCAGGAAATCATCGCGAACAGAAGTACGAGCATAAAAAATCCACGAAGATGAAGTAACGTAATTAACCCATCGCGTGATTAATAGAAACCGTATGACGAAACGTGTCTCTCCTGTGCGATACGGGTGAATCAGCCTGGCGAGCTTATAAAATCGCCGGAATACAAAATTAATCCAGTTATAGTCGGAAAAATAACCGGGGTTAGGTGGGCGTTCATAAAAAAAAAAAAATAGAGAAAGAGGCTCCCGCAGCAACGTACTATTGCGCGAGGCATTTTTCATAGAGAGGGCCAGCTCTCGCGTTTCCTTTCCCGACAATGTGTGGATGCATGTGTGGATGCATATATATCCGCGGAACGACGAAGCATAACGGCATAACGCGAGTGCAGGCGCGTGATGTAAAAAGTTGCGACACGCTTAGCCGGCACGGGCGAGAAACTACAATATGGTCGCTGATAGAACCTTCTCTTCCTCTTCGTGTCTGTCTGTCTCTCGTCCTATCTCTCTCTCCATTCTCTCTCTCCCTCCAGTTTTTTTCTCTCGCTCTTTCATTCATTCTTTTCTTTCATCGACCGCGACTACTGCTTCGAAACGACCAGCGTCAATTGCGCGGTCCCTTTCCACCCTGATTTCGCCTCACTATCCGGTTTCCATTAATTAATGCGCTCACTGACAATCTTCAATTCACTGTAAACTACACATCAATTTTTATTCATTTCCGCATCAGTTCCGGTTACGGTTCTAACAAGGACAGTGCAAGGACGTTGTCACATTTACGAATATAGCTCCAAATAAACAAGCTTGCTACGTATTACTACTGAAAACCCATCGTTTCACGAGATTACAAGATAATCATAATTTTTTTCTACGACACCTTGTATCTTTTCTTTCATATTCTTCTAGAGCCAGAAAAGACGAGTCAAACGAGTATAATGAACGTACCATTACGATCTTGAGATGTATGCGTCGAAATATTTTTGAAAAAGTGTTAGATTTTCAAACGAAAATATCTCGAGATCGAATGGTCGGAATGGTACGTTCATTATACTCGTTGGACTCGTCTTTTCTGGCTCTAGAAGAATGTAGAAGAGAATATACAAGGTGTCGTAGAAAAAAATTATGATTATTTTGTAATTTTCATCTTGAAAATGATTCAAACTAGAATCGAAACGTTAATGAATATTTGCTAATTTGCAAAATTGTTTTTTTTTTATTTCTAAGTAATAATTGATCGAACCTTAGCCCCGAGAGCATTAAACATTTATAGTTAAACATGCTGTAATAAGAAAGAATTAAAAGTACATGCGATTTCGTTATCACACTTTTAATCGTCCAATATAGTGAACTCGCGGGTCCGTGAGTTCGGTCGAAAATTTCGCGAAAATTTAATGTAAACTTGCAGTGACGTCACGCCGAGCGACAATTTCAGGGCTCGCGGCGTTCCATTTGCAGGTCGTTAATTAACGTCAAGACGATTTTTGTCCGCGGACAGAAGGGAGCGAGGTAAAAGCAGGATCGAAGCTCGAACTTCCGGACACCCACGAGCTAATGTTAATTAAGTCAAGACGGTCGACTAAGATTTAATTAAAAGGTGGAGTAGTTGGGAAGAAGAAGGTGACGAGCGCGTCCGTTTCGTTGGAACTGCATGGGCGTTTTCGAAAGTGCGTAATTATCCGACATTTAATAATCGCATGGAGTACGGCGCCTTTCGAAAGAGTCCTCGAAACAGCATTTATCGGGAACTCGATCGATCTCGCGTATTATTGCAGAGAATCAGCGATACGGCTGGCCGGAATATTGATTTCGAGGAGCTTAGCGCGATATTAACATTAGCGCAGGCCGTTATTAACATCAGACCTTCCTGAACACAACAAATAGAGCTCATTCTACAGAATATTATTATTATTATTATTATTATTGTTATTTATTATAGACGGACTGAAGCCCTTTCACAAAAGTGTTTAAAATAAAAATAATATCCGAGCTTCCTGAGCACGACAAGTAGAGATAATTCTACGGAATATTATTATTATTATTATTTATTATAGACGGACTGAAGTCCTTTTACATAAGTGTTTGCAATAAAAAAGAGAAAGGTATACAAGACTACTCTTCGAATAACAAAGAAGGGACATGCACAATAAAAAAGAAATAACAAAATAATGGTGCAATCGATACGGTAGAGAGAAACAATCGATATGATTATTAATTAAATTAAAAATAAAGCTCTGGTCGGATACTATTCTTCGAGCAGAGAATGTTTCTAGGTTCATATTATTTTCCGCAGCTTCTATTCAGATTTCCTACAATTTTGTTCACACCGTATGCATTTAAATCCTCTGGAAACATATTTTAAACCAGTGGGCCATCAGTCATGGAGCATAGTAAAGAATGTAGTCCGATAAGGGGCTTGAATATGTCCCGGGACCAAATTAAACTGGCCATTCGATAGTCTTATCAAGAAGAAACGCATTGTGCCAAGTTTCAACCCCTATCTTCCCTCGCCAAGTCGAACTATCAGTTTTTTTTAAAGTTCAGATTCCTCTAAAAGAATCTTCTTTCGAGTTCGGATAATAGAGGTTCCACTAAACCGTGGATCAAACGAGTAATAGCGATCCGAATTCTATCGTGTTTGGTATCATTCTATTCGGAAAAGAGTCGCCAACATATCAGTAAAAGTTCCACGAAAAAATATTTATAAATAAACGAGTTATGCAAACTTTTCTCCGTTCGCGGTTTCGCCTTTTAAGAAACGGATCACTTTGAAGTAATAAAATACGATAAATAGTAATTGTACAAACCGCTAGGGAGTCAAAATAACAAGTACACACCTTTATTTAAATTATCCATCACAATTTATTTAATTTTACGCTGTATAATAAGCTGTATATGGTTTTCCTTTCATGTACGCGCACTTGAAGTTATAACGCACAGATTATGACGAAAGGAACGCGTTCCGTGTCAAGCAATGTTCATTTTTTTTTCTTGCGAGTGTTCATGGAAATATGGTATGTTTACAATGAATTCCTGTAAACAGATATACATTTTAAAACCATTGATTTTTCTATTTTTGTCCCTGTTGGCCAACGCACTGTGCGGAGTTCGATTTTGAACGGGACGTGATTCGAGCGACGCGCAGGGCAGAATCGTCGACGGATAACGGCAACGGGTGGCAAGTATTCCGTGGAGACGGTTCGGAAACGTTGGTTGATCCAACGCAAATCGACGGAACGCCGTTTCGAGTCGAAGTCCGACATCGAAAGCAGCCGGAGCGGAGCGAGGCAGAACGAGAGAACCGCGGTTCTGGTCGGCTTCATCTTTTGAAACTTGTTGTATATAGGCGCGCACCAGTCCAGCCGTAAATATTCGCCGGTAGGTTCTTGCATATTCATTTCTGGCGGACGTGCACAGGGCTCCGGCCGAAATAATGGCCACGGATTTCGCCAGACACGCGGTACAATCTCTCTCTTTCCGTCCTTCTCGCCACCCTTTTTCTTGTCCTTTGTCTAAACTCTTATTCTGAATTTATCCCGCCGCCATTCTTTTCCCGCGTTGCCCCGTTATGCTACCATGCAACCCCGCGCGGAACCCGGCCATGAGAAACTAAGTAAGTATAGCTGTTACTAGCTTAATTATCAATTACCGGTCATTCGTATTTCACACATTTTTCGTGCACAGCATTGCCTCCACGTAAAAATTCCGCGACCAAAAGTTCCTCGCATCGCATTTTGTCTTGAACGCGAACGGAGAAAAGTTCGCGTAACTCGTTTATTTATAAATATTTTTTCG
>CM052344.1:5452488-5471062 GCA_028455595.1 Lasioglossum vierecki | reverse complement strand
CTTTAGGTTCACTGGCAAGTCCACTGGTGTTCAGTAGCGGATCTAATGGTAAGCGGACCAAATAAATTCAAATAAATTTATTTAATGTGTAACGGTATGAAATATTTTCATTACTTTTTTTGCTAATAAGCGTAGAAGAGTTTTCGGTAAACCTTAAGTTTAGGGGAGGCAACTCCCATGACCTTGACCTTGACATGTGTTGTTAAGGACAACATTCAGAACAACTTTTTCACGGTTTTAGTTTGCGAGATATTTGTAAAAAACTATTGCTAATACTAAATTGAATTTTCAGAATCAGTTTACTATTTTGTAAACACATGTGGAGATGGTAGAGAAAACAGGGTCGGTCTCATTCTATATAGAGTAATACGTATAGGGTAAGCTTTCAATTTTTGAGTCCTCCCCTAAACGTAAGGTGTTGTTCTTCTGGATAAACAAATTTTTTGAAATTGCTGCACGCAGCGTTTTTCCCGACAACCACAGAACTTTTGTCGGCGAACAGTTCGTAGAAAAGAAAAGCTGCTTTCGATGCAATATATCCGATTTTGCTACTTACCGAACCGAGGGATTCGGATGCCAGCGAATTTCCGGCTGATATTTTATGGATGCCTCGAGAACACGCCGACACACGAACGATTGAAGATACCAGATCGTGAACTCCTTGCGAAAATGGTCCCGGGACCCGAATTCTATTGGTACGTTACTACTACACTCTTGGGATTTTAATGAAGTATTTAGGACCAGATCCGGGAAGGTTTTCCGAATCCATTGATTCCAAACACGGTTCAATTTGGTCCACTATTATGTCTATAATCCACGATTTAGTGGACCCTCTCTTATCCGAACTGGTCAGACAGCGTGAGTGTCGTACACTTTTACTCGGGCATTTTGCAAGATTCGGCAACGAAAAAATTATTGCGTGTAGTCCGATATACACACTTTCATCTAAGATAGTAATTTTTGAAGAAGATCCATTACTTTTTTCGGAAAGAATTCCCAAAGATCACACTTGTTCTCCGTTTCATTTTGAATTTATTAGCGAACGGCCGCAGGGTATAATCGTTCGGCCAGCAGAGTATGCGGGAGATTAATTGCATCGAAAGTAGTCGATTATGGTTGGTAATCGTCTCGTCGTTGCAGAACCGAGCGACTCTCGCGACGTGCCTTAATTTGAACGGGACTGTTCCAGAACGGGCGATGCGAAGTTCGATTTTAATCAAATGCACTCGTTAATTATTATTGTACGTCGTAATTAAACCCTCCGCGGTACGCGCTGAAGTTTCGAACTTGGGAACCAATTTACGCAACAATATCGCAAGTGGCGGTACGTTTAATACAACTGTAAATATACAACTGCCAAGAGCGCAGCGGCATGGCAGCTAGCGCGCTCTGGACAAGTTGCAACTTCTGTAATCCGCGGAATGAACGTGGATCGTAATTTATGCAGAAGAAACACACCGTGATAAGGATTATTTTCGGCTGGTGGTGCACTGCATTGTTTCCCTTTTGTCCTTCATCTTTCGCGCACGAATTTCACGACGGTTTAGTCGAGCAAGATCTGCAAAATAAGATCACCGTAAACGCAAATTTGTACATTCATTTACATAGGAGAATTTTTTTAAAAAATTTTCTCTCGACAAAATGTATAATATTAAATATTCACACTATTCTCGATGAGTATCATAACGGTAAAATTGAAAACAAAAATTTGTGGATTCAGCTACTTAGAACAATTTTAAAAATTGTTACTTTCAACAAAATGTAATCGAAACATTCTTTATTATGTTCCCAATATTTTCAGCCCCTTTTTACATTGAATATTATTAATGTTTGCACTAATTCTGACGTTCAGAAATTGTAAAAGAATTTTTACAGGTATGTTCTGCGTAGTTTTATTTTAAATATTGTATGTGGTACATTCGCATGCATTGCAGCGGAAAAATGTTTTAACGATGTAGAACGAGGTAATTCAATTTGAGGGAATATAGAAGTATTACTATATTATTTTTTAACACAGATACGACCAATTGTGTGTGACATGTTTAAAGTGGTAGATTGTTCGAAGGTGTCGTAATATTTTGCATTTACAGGTTTCTGCTTTCACAAACTCAAACTCGAGCTCCCTCCACCGAAGTGGTTACCCTTGTTGTTTACCACTGAATAACACTGTGTTTGCTTTTGCTTTTTCAGCTGATTTGGTCCCATTCGAAAGAGCTCTCGCAGCACTGCACAATAGTGTTCTTCAAACATACGATGGAAAAACGTCGCGTGAAAAAAGCTGCAAGGAGATTCTAAGAATGCAAGCCTTGTGTACATCATCCTCAAATGAAGAACCAGTTATTTCCTGATATCCTGCAAGACAAGCATTATGGACACATTAGTGAGAGATGATGATTCTTGTAGTTGTGAATTTGCAATTTTTAAATAAACACAATGTTATTAAAACAAACCAGTCTTCGTATTTATTTATGGAACCACCCATTTTTCCAAAACGTCCCACTTGTCGTTGCCTGGCTTGTCGTTTAGAGGTACTACTGAATTTCGTGCCACCTCTTTCGCTATCATGTTCTCCTAATACAACAGTCAATTTTCGAGAATCTCGAAATCTCAGTAGTACAACTTAACGACAAGTCAGAAGGAACAAAAATTGAGAAAATTGAGAAAATCTCGAAATTCGGATACCTCCTTCGATATCATGTTCTCCTAATACAGAGTTCAATTTCCGAGGTTTTCGAAAAATTTTCGAGCGTCTGACTTGCCGTTGAGTTGTACTACTGAATTTCGAAAATTTTCGGCCGTCTGACTTATCGTTTACTTGTACTACTGAAACGGAATTTTCTCTGATTTTCTCCAATTTTTGAGTTTCAGTAGTACAAGTAAACGATAAGTCAGACGGCCGAAAATTTTCTGATGTCTGACTTATCGTTTACTTGTACTACTGAAACGGAATTTTCTCTGATTTTCTCCAATTTTTGAGTTTCAGTAGTACAAGTAAACGATAAGTCAGACGGCCGAAAATTTTCTGATGTCTGACTTATCGTTTACTTGTACTACTGAAACGGAATTTTCTCTGATTTTCTCCAATTTTTGAGTTTCAGTAGTATAAGTAAACGATAAGTCAGACGGCCGAAAATTTTCGAAATTCAGTAGTACAACTCAACGGCAAGTCAGACGGTCGAAAATTGACGAAAATTTTCGAAAACCTCGAAAATTGAACTTTGTATTAGGAGAACATGATGTCGAAGGAGGTATCCGAAATTCAGTAGTACAACTCAACGGCAAGTCAGACGGTCGAAAATTGACGAAAATTTTCGAAAACCTCGAAAATTGAACTTTGTATTAGGTGAACATGATGTCGAAGGAGGTATCCGAAATTCAGTAGTAAAAGTCAACGGCTAATCTGACGGCCGAAAATTTTCGCAAAGAGGTGTCACTTAATTTTCGCTATCGAATAGTCATGCACAGGGAAGGGTAAAAAAGAATACATCGTTTTAAATAACATTCTTTATTTAAAAAAAAATAATTACAATGTTAAATGAGAATATTATAAAATTACAGTATTTGTCGAGAATAGAAGATTGTTCGGATCCATGGTATGGTATATCTAATTGATACGTCCGACGATACTGCAATTGAAGATGGACGGAACCTCTAGGACATCTAGTACGTACAACTACAGCACAGGGAAACTTTTTCACTTTACACGGCCAGTCAGCCTTGAAATCGTGTCCAATGGAACGGTCCTGGAGGACCGAGGAACGCGGTAGATACGTTTCCTTTCTCAGAAACGGTCGCGATACCTTCCATCCAGCCGCACACGTGCCACCAGGACGATAATAAAGAAAATAGAGGGCGAAGCTAGGCTCCTCCCACCACCAGCTAACTGCCCGCGCGCTTCCGAGCACGCCGCGTTATTGAATCCCATCATTTTTCAGGAAAGTCGCGGCCACAAGGAGAACTACCCTCATCCCCTCATCTTGTCCTCTACAGTTACAGATTTTCCGACCCCTCGCCGCCGCCATTACTCCTATCCGCTCAATGACGTCTGAATCTTTGTCATCGTACAACCTGGCTCCGAAAGATTGCACTCGAAAATTAACCCTCATCCGTCTCTCATTTTCCCGATCCAATTCTTCCCTTGTTCAATTGACACGACGGCGAAAATCTGTTAGGGATGAAATTTATTTTTCAAATTTACAATTCGTCGAATACATTGAGACAGAAATTAATTTTTATATGCTGGCAATATTTTATAAAATATATTTTATATGTACATTTTATATGTATATTTTATATGTATGAATCAGCTGATGCTCCTTCATATTCTTTACAAAAAAGTATTAATCTACTTGTGTAAAAAGATCATTAGTTTAGGAAATATTTTAATTATAATTTGTTAGAGGAAATCTCGACTGTCTGGTCAATAATATGAATTCAATGTGATAATGTAGTAGGAGAGCAAGAATTCTCAATGGAAATATTTACATTTTCTGTGTTGATAATTCTTGCTCATCTACTTATTGCGCTCCTACTAATGATTTTTTTACACAAATAGATTAATACTTTTTTGTAAAGAATATGAAGGAGCGTCAGCTGATGCAATGACGTTCATATGTTCTCTACACGTCCAACGTCAAACTACAAAAAAAATGTAAAAACTTTTTTATGCAAATCAGATCTATGGTAATCAAAATGCTAATAAAATTAATACAATTTCATTAATTTATATTTCTTAATCATTTTAAATGGTAAATGAATACCTTGATTTTGAAATTTTCTTAACGATCCTGCTATGTATATGCAATTTTCAAAAGTTGCAGTATAGTAAATACCTTTATATTTCCGAGCACTGCTTCGCGAAAACAAAAGAAAGGAGGAAGACGTTTCCCGTCCGAGGAAACGCAGTTTTCCCCATAGGATGACGGGTGGTTCGCCTATCCCGTTGTTCTTCCACCGGTTTCGTAACAGAGACACAAGCCACTCATTGCGAAATTGATTTTCTGCAAACGACAGGACAAATGCACTTGCCGCTGACACTTCCATTACTTTGCGTCTCGTGTGTCCCTTATCCGTTTAACTTCGTCGCGCGACACCTGTCTTGCGTTCTCCGCCCGTTGCTGCCGCCACGCCGCCGCTGCTCCCGTTCCATTCTCATTCCGCGGAGCGAAATCGCACCGAGCAATTGTGTAAATCGATAGTCCATAATTCGATAAACGCCGAACGCGCCTCGTTTCTTGTCTCGCCGAGATCCGTCGGGGCCTGTTTACAAACCGAAACTGATAATTAACCATTGACTCGATGGATACGCTTACTCAACATTAATCATGGAAGGCTGCCTTAAGCCGTGTTCACACTGAACCAACTTTTGATTTCTACAAATTAATGAAAATTTCACGAGTATTAATACAAGGGGTCGTTTTAGTAATTTTCTTTTGGTTTTACGGTTTAGAAAAAATTTCGTAAGAATTCGTAAATACTTTTCATTGTCCCTATAATATTATGCAGCAATTTTCATGGTTTTTTTTAAATAAATCATAATTTGACAGAACGTATGTTAATACTACTTACGGGTCGTTTAAGTAATTTTTTACGAGTTTCACGATTCCGAAAAAATTTTGAAAATATTCTGACATACTTTTCATGGTCTCTAGAATTTTATGCAGTAATTTTCACGAGCCTGCGTTGCCTAGATTTTTTTAAAATAAATCATAATTTGACGGAAACGTATTTTGATGCAAGGGATCGTTTAAATAATTTTTCAGGATTTTATGGGGTCGAAAGAATTCCGAAAAAATTCTCGAATACTCTTCAATTCCCTAGAATATATAATTAAGATTCTCCGGGACTTCTCCGGCGAAGTTTCAATGAATTTCAGATCCACTTTCCCCGGAAAAATCGAGTCTAATGAAATAATAAACGTCGAACGACCAAGGTCACGGCGATAAACCAAGAGAACTACAGTTTTGCCACTGTAAGGATCTGACGCGGTCGAGGGTGCCTCTAGATAAAGTACACGGACGAGCATGATATATGTCGACAGGGGGAACTACTTCCTTCGCGCGGTTAAAATCCATTGAGCCGAGCGCGCAGGTGATGCACGGATGCTGTTTCGCGCGCTTTTCCTTGTTTTCCATTTTCCAGGGCCCCGGCATCAGTTGCCTTTTACCTCGTTGAGCACACGAGCACGTCGACACACTGTACACACATAGGGAAAAAGTGAGAAAAAGAGAGAGAGAGAATCGGAAACAAAACGTGGCCGTTCACCCCTCCCTCCCCCCACCCCTTCACCACGGAGAAATTCGCCACCATCGCTTTGTTCCGTGAAAACGATTTTACGGAGTGACGATCAAGCGCAACGAATTTTCGAGATAGCCAAAGCTCGTTCCCGAATCACTTCAGGACCGATGAAGATCTGTGGAACAAAGTTGTCGCAAAATTTTGTCCTCGACCTTGAATCTCAAGGCAGAATTCGTTTTCTATTGCATTACGAGTAAAATACAGTACGATTATAAAATTTTACGTAAAGTGCAATTCAAGAAAAAAATTTCACCTAGAAATTCAAGGCCAGGGTCTTCTTTTCACACGATATGAATTTATTTGCACATTGTAACTAATTTTAGACATAATAAAACTGTTTAAAAAATTTCAAAAAATCATGATAGCTTCCCGAGATTATTTCAAGCAACTTTTCCCTTTGCGAAAATGTTCTCCGAGGCCCCGTTCGGGAGTTATTAACGAAAAACACTGCCGACGCCACGGTGGGCGGGACCTGACGCCGAGGCGGGGCCCGTTTTCGTAACCGCGCTCTGATTGGTCCGTGTTTTTCGCTAATAACTACTGAACTAAGCGGAGTAGAACATTTTCGCAAAGGAAAATGTTACTTGAAATGATCTGAGAAATTGCTTACCCAACTTTATTTTTACTTTAATCATAAATAAATTTTATTTCCGAAAAAATCATTCTTGTGTAAACGATCGAAAAATAATGTCAATTGCACGAGGGTAGCCACTGCTCCGGACACTAATTGCCTCTAGCGTTACCCCTTCTATCTCGAGCAACCCTTTCGGCCATAAATATTTCTCCGGCAATCAGGTCAGCGAAGTTGGAAATCACACGATCGCCTCTCACGTGTACACTTTATACTAGGTGTCCCATCTATTCAATGTTGACATTGCCCACGACTTCAGGACTATCTAGGTCTAACAATTTCTTCGATGGAAAATCACATTTCTAATGTAGAAAAATATCTGCTAAGATTTTCATTGATTGTAATCAATAAATCAATTTCCAAGTGGAATCTTGATATACAAGATTAACTATAATTGTGTTATATATAATAATAAATGATTTTACTTTACGAGCCCCAACTGTGGCGGTTGTTTCTATCCCTCCAGTCCTTAAATCATATTTAACTCTTCACTGCATGATTTTTTTAATTGGGCTGAAAAAATTGAAATAAAGTTCAGTTTTTATGGTTTATTTAAGGGAAACAAATGAAAAAAATTAAAACATTTTCAGAAAAATAAACATACATAAAAATAGCGAGAAAAAACATTCTTAGTTTTTTCATCTAAAAGTTATACTATTTGTCTCAACAAAAGTTTAATGTTCAAATGTGTTTTGAACAAATGGTTTTTAAACTATTTACCGCTTATTAAAATTCTCGAAAGAGGAAATATTTTGTTCGATCGACTCAGGGGATTTATTTACACAAAGAAATATGTGGTAGCGAGAAAAAAAGATTGACTCGAAGGTGACGATCGAAATGAAATCGCGAATTTTAAGAAAACGGTGGTCGAGGAAGGTGCAGGAGTAATTGAAAGAGGCGTCGGTCTAAAACGAAGAATTCGTTTGGAATGAGCGAGGAATTTCCATCGAAGGTAAAAGAAAAGTAAGAGGCCAGGAAACGAACACGAGCAATAGAAACTCTGTCGTCCGGAAAGACAACGAACGTTACCGTTCGCGCGATGCAAATGAACTCCTAAATTAAATCTAGTCGCTACAGGAAAGCAGACCGGGGACGAAAAGAAGGAGAAACGGAAGAGACCGCCTTCTTCCTCTTCTTCTTCTTACCGTTGGGACGACGCCGACGGAACGAGACGGAATTGCGTCGGGAAACTTCCGTAAGTCGTCGAGAAACTTTCAGTCTTCGTTCCTTTTGAACGCCTGTCGTATCAAAAATCTCGATCGACCGGAAATCCAAATATTTAAGACGTCCGCCCCGGCAAACTGGGTAATATCCACTCGCTGTTGGCTGAGTGCGAAACTTTTGATCATTTCCTCCGCCATTATTCCAAGGCTCCCGGAAATTTTAAATGTTCACAGTTTGTTTCATTTATTTACCGAATGTTCTAATTTTTGTTTGCGATCTCATTTAAATTGTAGAGTTTAATTATGTATATACGAATCATTTTAACGAGGATAGATATATATTATACAGTTTCATATTCACAAAAGAAATTTTAGTTCAGTAGAGAACTAATAAAACATAGTTGATGTGTATAATGATTAAATTTGTAGAGGGGTTTAACTATAAATTAGAGTGATTTTAATGAGATCAAAAATTATATATAATTTATTTTATATAATATTTATTATATATAATTTATTATGATAATATTATAATATTAAACGGGCAACAAATTGTGTTAAATAAAATTTTAGTTCAGTAGGAAATTAAAAAATGATTTGTCTAATGATTAGATCGATCGAGGAACATGTTATTGTTCAGAAGCTTAATGTTTAGGTTAAATTTGAAGTTTTGTGGAACACTTTTACGGATTGTTCCGCGCTGATAAACATTTGTGCAACGATTTAATACTCACCGGTGTTCCGGCGCACGTATAGCGAATTCCAGAGTCACTAAATCGAAATGGACATGCGGGGTGAAACGCCTTGCGTCAGCCGAGCTAGTTTTAGTCTCCAGGAGTATTTGTTCAAGCAAGTTCCAACAGTATTGAACTATTCTTGGAAGATTTCCTGCACGGTGGCACAGTGCACGACAGATAAGAATGAGGGATGATATCGTAAAGTTCAGACAGAATTCCCCTGAGTTTCTACGGAACTTCGACATTCTACATTTTGTCGAATATTTTCTCTTGCGGCCAAGACTGAAACGGGGACAGATAATTCTTTACCACCAATTACTCGATCCGCAGATAAAAACCTGCGTCGTGGACGATTTTCTTAAAATGAAAGGAAAATTTGCAATATACATTCTTAGTTTGATCATTTCCGCATGAAACTTTTACCGAAATATCCGCCACATTCTCCCGAGTAGAATGATACCAAACACGATACAGTTCGGCTCGTTTTTCACGGATTAATCCACGATTTAGTGGAGCCTCGCTTATCCGAATCTGTTGAAGTATGAAGTTCGCTTATGGGAAACGAGCTATATTTATTCAACACTTGTAAACTGATTTATTATAATATACGAAGAGTATAAAGAGGTTCAAGTCTTAGGACGTTCCGACTGCGTCAACAAATAATCTAATTACATAAAACTACACAGTTGTTCTTCATTATCGACAGACTTGTCGTTATTACATTCAACAGAACCGACCACAGAAATATAAAAATTTAAACAATGGAATTATTGGTCGAGCTAGATCAAATCTATACTGGTTTCTACAATGTATCCCCTTATGACGGTTCGGATAACAGAGGTCCTACTAAATCGTGTCTGGTATCATTTTAAGCGGAAAACGACAGCGAATACGTTGACAACAGTTGTATTAAAAAAAATGTTGATTACCAAACAAGTTGTACGAAGATAAAGCGATTATGGAAGCTAAAGTCCGAATTCGTGTCGCAGCCTGGGAAGATGGACAGGCCTCCTCGGTTGGTGTCTGGCAAGAAGAGTACAAGAATCTCGGAGTTGAGGCGTGGGCGTATTTCCCAGGGTCTCGCTTCGGGCTTCTCGATTCCCTCTTCGGGGCCCGACGCGGCGCCTGGGCCCGTCGTCGAGTAAGATATTCGGCCGGAGCAGGCCGTTGGTCTCCGAACAGTCGAAATGAAGGCGTTACGTGGATCCCCTTGCCCCCTCTATTCGAAACACGCTGTCCGATCGGACGGAGAACCGTGACAAAAGAGAGACGGAGAGGGAGCGAGCGAGAAGGGTGGGGAGGGTAAAGCAAACGACCGTCTGAACCGCGAAGAACGCAGACGGGGCAAAAAAACCACGGGGAATTTCGGAATCAATGGACACGATAGAGAGACAGGCAACAGGACGAATAGGAAAGCGAACTCGATCGAGAAAAAAGGAGGAGCAGGACCGTGGCCCCGTGGCAAGCGAAAGGACAGAAAATACACTTAAACCTTACCAATCGGGGAGCTTAAGGTTCCCAGACTCTTTAGAGATTCATGATTTTTATCTCGCCCCGTACGACTGGCTCTCTGTCCTCCTTCGGAAAGCCTCGGCGCTACCCGACGCTTGGACAACGTGATACCCTCTCTAAGTTATTGGATGTTATGGTTTCTTAATTGACCTCGAACGCCGCGAGACCCTTTTGACGATTGCCGGCGTTCGCAGCGGGCTTAACCCCTTGCCCTACGATTTATTTTACGGTCTCAATCATTACAACTTTCTTTTTTATATCGTTATTTAAAAGGAGAAAACTTATATCTAAGTGCGGTCTTTAGTTATACTTGGTAAAAATTATTTATTTTTATTTTAAAAGTTGCATTGTTCATTAAATTAAATATAATGCAAAAAAAGAATTTTTTTGAAAAGGAAAACGTTGCTTCGAATAATCTCAAGAACCTCCAATTTCCGGATGTTTAAGGAATTTTGAGACACCTTGTATATGTGCTCCAGTCAATGTACATGGACAAAACCAAAATAGAATTTTATTTCGGTTATTCAGAATCTTCGTCACGAGTCATACAGGATATTTTATATTGGTTTATAAAAATAACTATTTTATATTGGTTTATAAAAATTTTTAGATTATCACATCATTAGCTGTTCTGGAAGTAACGGCTTTTTTGTGGGTATAAAAGGATAAAGAGATTTTAAGGCTATCTTCAACTTTTTTTAATTGATATACATATTTTTCTGTGCAGTAATTGATTTATGCACGTCGAGAAATTATTAATTTAAGAGGTATTTCAACTTTGACTTTGTTGAATGTTATTATTAGACCAGCGGATCTATATGCAAAATAAAATGTCAAAAATAATATAACATATATTAAATAATATAATATATTGTTAGAAAAAATGTCACTTTTGAATGTATGCACATATCGTTACCGAACATAGAAAAATTAATAAATTTCATATTTTTAAAGTTATAAATTCGATGATGAACTTCATTTTATTATTTCGTTCGCAAAATTTTCTGCAGAGCACGCCGCCTGAAACAATGACAGCCAGTACATCGCGATTTTAATCGAATTGTAATTAGTTTGGGAACAATTTACTTTGAAACGCGAGGGAAAATCCTACATTAAATTATCGCGCGATTATATTCTTCAAGCTGCAAAGGAATTGTCAAATGTGAAAGGAAATGAATTCTCGTGTTTCGTAATCTATCAAACGAAGCGAATACAATAATGAAATTATTTCTTTTCTGGAGAAGAACGAAAGTTAAAAGTTGCTACTGGTTATTACATTTTAATTTCCACGAGAAAAAAAATCTGTATTTTTTGCGGAGCTGGTGCGTGTCCTATCTCTCAATCAAAAGGGGAATTTTCTCTCACTGAAAAACGTCAGCGACTGTGCATGAAAAGTTAATGATAATATTTGCATGTAAATGACCGAACCTTTTACTATCTTTCGGGGTCGGAACAAAAATATACATTTCGAACGTGACGGTTTCATATTTTGATGAACGATGGTTACGAAATTCTGCGCGTTGCCACTGCTGTTTAGCTCTTTTTTTATTTCGGATAAATAAAAATTTCACATTCGCGCAAACATTCGCAGTTTACTCGCACGCATTATTTCATTTTATCGAAATATATCTGTAGAGTGCACCCGACATTATGTTACATGAATTTTTTAGTCCGTTGCTTCCGCACCCATCAATGTATTATTGTTGATCTATATGTATTACAAAATTTATCGAATAACAAATACTTATGCAAGTTTGTAGTCTGCACGATTTTAATAACTGTTATTATTTTTAATTTTTCGACGTGAACGAGCGTTTCCTATTTAATCGAAGTGCATTTATCTTAAACTGCAATTTTCCAGCTTTAATTGGAGCCTTCAAACATTTGAAAATTCCTACCGGAAGGCGTTGCAAAAATTATTCAAAAATGTCCTTTCATTCAAGAGATTTTTTACCGAGCTTTATCAATTTTTGATCGAGTTTTATTTATTTTTTGAATTCATGGATACCAATCGGAACACATTCCAAAAATGACTCAGAGAGCTCCTTTCAATTAAAGTGATTCTTAATTTTCGAATTATAATGATTGTAATGATTCGATACATTAATTACAGTAGTAATTAATAAATGATCATACTAACAATGTTATAATATTTTCATATATCGAATGCACATAATGGTTACAAATTACATCGAACATGGTCATTTCAATATGCGAGTCTCGATTTCGATGACGAACATATCGACACACATATTCAGCACGCATGCATTGACATACCTCCCCGAAGTCAGCCACAAAGTCAGCGAGCATCTCGCCAATTATGAATCAGGCTTTCGCCTGTGTGGCTCCCGGAGACATCGGTCTTCATGTCCCACTGTGCTATGAATACTAATTACCCAGCTAACTCGGGATAAAGGAATTGTCACATTACATCAGAACCGAATTAATTCGGATTGTCCTGAAGCGGTTAATGAACGCTCAGAAGGGGTAATGGAGAACCGGCTAAGTTGATACAGAGCGACCGAGAGAGACAAAGAGAAATAGACAGAGAGACCAGTCCTGTTCTCTAACAATGCTCAACAGTATTTAGCGAGCCGTTACTTAACACATCTCGCACACCGCTTCGTGGTTTATGTCCGTAATTAAGACGCTAACCGCCGGACACCCACGAAATCCTCATTAAATCAAGAACATTCGTTGAAAAGATTGCACAAGAATATTTTGGTAAAATGGATTATAAATATACTCTTCAAAAAGTATAAAATTTATCATTTAAAATAATATCTTACATTTAGATTCGCACGATATGAATTTATTTGCACATTGTAACTAATTTAAGACATAATAAAACTGTCTAAAAAACTTTTAAAAATCATGATAGCTTCCCGAGATTATTTCAAGCAACTTTTCCCTTTGCGAAAATGCTCTCTGAGGCCCCGTTCGGGAGTTATTAACGAAAAACACTGCCGACGCCACGGTGGGCGGGACCTGACGCCGAGGCGGGGCCCGTTCATCGTAACCGCGCTCTGATTGGTCCGTGTTTTTCGCTAATAACTACTGAACTAAGCGGAGTAGAACATTTTCGCAAAGGAAAAAGTTACTTGAAATGATCTGAGCCAACTTTATTTTTACTTTAATCATAAATAAATTTTATTTCGAGGAAATTGTTTGAAGTTATTTACGAATCAGACCGAGCATACCAAAAGCTAGCAACAACATGGTAAAACTCACCAATCCCATAACCTGACAAAACTGCAAGTTATTCTTTTGTCACACGGTGTATTTGTATTGCAGCCGTAAATAAGGAGCGAAAGAAGGGGGGGTCTAAGGTAGAGCGCGAAGAGGAGGGAGACGAGAAGAAGACTACGAAAGGGAGGTGGATGGTAAAAGGAAGAAAAAGAGTTAAAGGGCGTACGGTATGCAACGCGTGGGCGTGGGTCCAGACTGGGCGCGTGTCCCGACGTTCCCGTGGGCAGAAAGGAGCGCAGGACCTAAAGGAGGGACTGGGGGAGACGTTAGGGGGGGAATAAGGGACATCAGAGATACTTCTACGGAGGGAGACGGCAAGATTCTCCGTTTCTCTCCGTGTCTCTCGTCCCGGGTGGGCAGGATCCGTTCGAACTCTCAAAAATTTATGGCCGGCGCTTCGACCTACGAGCGAGAGGTGTTACTCCCGGGTTCTACGGCTCGGGACTGTATAAGATTTACGCAACGCTCGCAGGAAAGTGAAGAGAAGTACGAGTCCCGGCCTCCGGACCGGCTAACGAAAGAGAGATCGCGCTCGTTAACGTCCGTGAGGATAATCGATTGTATAGTCGCGCGCGCTGAGTAGCCCGATCATCCCTCGAACCGAGAGCATCCAATATTCCAGAATGTTTAACGTTCCCCAGGACGGATTTTTTTGGAAAGTTCCACGATTTTGATGCAGCTTCTAATTTTCGTTGGAGGAATTCATTTTTGCAATTTTTTGAACCATACGAAATATACTCATTTAATAATCGTGTATTTACTTCTTTTTTTGTTACGAAACCTCGTATTTTTTCTTGGACATTCTTGTAAAGCATGGAAAGACAAACCCAACGACTACCATGAACGTACCATTCCGATCATTCGATCTCGAGATATTTGAGTCTGAAAACACAAAAACACTATACCATTTGGAGACAAATATCTCGAGATAGAGTGATCGGAATAGTACGTTCATGGTGGTCGTTGGATTCGTCTTTTTGTGCTCTACCAGAATATCTAAGATAAATTATGAACTTGGAAACTTGTTAGAGGTGACCTCGCCAGATGTGTCATTTCAATAATTTTTAACTAAACAATTTCTATAACCAGTCGTGGTAAGTCGAGCGTTATCGAAATTGTGGGATTGCGATGCAAGGTCTGAATGGACCCAGCCATCGGCGTGAAAGGGTCGAGTACGTACTGTCTTATGACCTGGGTAGAGTATTTTCCTTTTTTATAGGCGCAGCGATAAAAACGGCGCAGCGGTCTCGCTCTCTCTGTAATTTCTAGCCCGGTAAAAGGTATCGTAAAAACCGGGGATATTTATTATAGTATATTAAGGTAAGAAGTCAGTCGGTGACAGTATGCTTATTCCGACGATGAGAACAGAAGGCAGATGGTACCGACATTCTTGTTCACATCCCTCGGGCGATTTCATACCGGGGGGATCGTATTTTCTTTGTTACCGCCAATCAAACTGACACTTGTCAAACTCCTCACTTATAGTGAAACAAGAAAATATTGCCGGGGACCGAGATCTCTGTGATACTGGATAAAAAAGCATAAAACGCGACTGGTCAGGATATCCGACTATCTCAGACTCGATGGAGAAGGATATTTTCCTGTTACTGTCCTGATCAAAATAAAATACGAAATGCTGCATGACAGAAGGATTTTTCATTTGAAGCTTTTCAGTTGTTCATCGTGTACACTGCGTGCAGAATGTATTCAAATTTATGCTTCGTGATCCTTGAACAATTATAAAATTGTTTCGAAGAGATTTATTTATTTATGCCCTCAAAAATTGATATTGTTTCTCAGACCATGAATAATATATTCTTCATACAAAAGTTGCAACCCCTTTTCACCCCCTTAGTCAGGACTTCGTTTTTTTATATATATAAATATGGTTAACAGAAGCGTTTCGACTCCTTGATGAAAATGGAACATAAAAATTGAAGTGGTAGAAAAATTGGAGTTTTAACGACTGTTATTTGCTCCTTCTGGTGTTTGAGGAATTATGAAATTGTGTTGAAGCGATTCGTTAAAAATATCGTTAACAGAAGCATTTGAACACTCTAATAAAAATGGAGTACAACAAATTAAGTAGTAGGAGAATTTTTCACTTGAAAATTAAAAATTGTTGATTGCATTTCGTATTTACAATGGAATATAAAAATTCGATTTTTTTATGACTGCTATTTGCTCCTTCTGAATTTTGAGAAATTATAACATGTTGTTCTGATGAGATTTTTCGAAAATATGGTTAATATATAATGACAAACACTACGACACACGAGAACGAAATTTTCATTCAAAGATCCAGAACAGTAGAACGCATCTCGCGCACGTAGAACTTAATGAAATTCAAGCTTTTAGTGCGTGCTCTTCTGAGCTTTTGCTTTTCGAAAAGTTATGAAATTACCTGGACGAAGTATTAAAAATATGGTCGACAAAGAAAGACGCTTTAACGCGACTTTCTGATAATAATGAGAATTTAAACGGGCAGAAGAATTTTTCCGGTTGAAGATTTCAGTTAATTGCATTTTGTATATTAGCAATGAAACATGAGCTTTTACTGTGGTTCGTTGCAGCGTTTGCGTTTCGAAGGTTCATAAAATGATTTTAATACAGTATAATAAATATGGTTGCACGATTAACGTATAATTGATTGAGCATTATGGAACATTGATGTGGGTGAATATTGTTAATGCATGACTTTTATAACCAATATTGTAAAACGTAATATTCTTTGGGAACACTCTGTGTGTAATGTAATATTTAAATAACGTTTGAATAATTAATTAAATCGCTTTATATAAAACAAGGGGGAGAGCTTATATTGATTATTTGTAATTGTTGGATAATTTTGCATGCACGCGACACGGACCTTTTAAATTAATAATATTAATCACTTTCAACGTGGTTTACTTACCTCGCTAATTCGGTTTAACTTGTCATTGAAATATATCCTATTGCGAAGAGACTTACCTGAAACAGAGAGAAATAATAGATTTGTTAATAAAAGAAAACTGCAGAGATCATTTGAATTATTACTAATAAAAGAAATTTGTGTGAAAATGGTTACGCACACACCACAAAATGCACGCGCCACCTGAAAATGTTCAAAGCTTTCTGGAAAATTCATAAAAATATCTTGTAAGTCCGAACCATTACATTTAAGTAGAAAACGTGTTTCTCTTAACTACTGCACCAGATCCACACACACACATCTGAAATTTTATAGTGGTTTTATAGTTACGCCGAAAAGCCCCCGATATTTTATGGGAATCTACCCAGCGGCCAAAGGGAGAGCGAATTTTTTCTGTTGCACGCAGAAGAAAAATTCTATGGGGTATTAGAACCGAATGAGGAGGGCATTAAAATCGAACCGATGCATTTAACCAGAAGCGGCCACGTGCAAGATCAAGTTTATACGTTGTTCCACCTTTAAAGCTGCGTACACACTAAACCATGTGCCTTTAATTATATAGGGCTTGGTATGTTCCACATTTTCCTTCCATAAAACAGCGAGGAAAATATCTTAAATCAATGTTCAACGTGTGGTTGTAAAGGGAAGGCTTCAATTTTCAAATCTGTAAAAGATTCATTCAAGAAATTTTTTTTCAAGATTTTTACACAGGTTTGAATTTGTAGCACTTTTGTGGACAATTGGATCTTCAATTTCTCCTCTGTTACATTACGGAAAAATATGTTGGAGCAAAATGAATAAATTTGTGCGAAAGTACAATATTTAAGCTTCAAAATGAGTACAAGTTTATCGCTGTACGATTATTTCTTGTGTAATTTTTATGGAATGAAAAATATAATCGAACACTAAATTTCTTGTTTGCGAAAATGTTTGATGATGTTTGAACTGTTGTAATTTCGCGAATAAAAATCGTACCAAGACAAACTTGAGTTTATTTTAAAGCTTGAAGGCTATAATTTCGCCAGCCGTCGTTCATTTTTATCAAAAATATTTTTGTACAGCGCAGCAACTGGAAAACCGAAGACCCTCTTCTGCCCGGAACTATTACAAATTGGAGGGTCTACGAATCCATTGAAAAATTTGTTTCGCCAGAGATTTTGTGTCGAAATATTTTCGGAATACACTGTACACTAGAATGGAGTTAAACGCGCAGAAAAAATGAATTTTCTGATCGAAGGAGGAGCTCGAAGCCCTCGAATCTCTACGTACAGCTAGAGAGGAGGCGAATAGAGCCGGAAAGGAGCGGAACTGGAAGAAAGGCGAGCCGGGTAGTGAGCATTATTGGGAAACGGTAAATATTTCTCGGCGTATATGGTAGAATGAGTATAAAAGGCAGGATGGCGTCGAGTGCCGGTGGAATCTTGTTCCACGGTACGATTACCGCGCGTGCATCGCTAGGGAAAGAGAGAAAAATAAAGAGGGATAGAGAGAGAGCGCAAAAGAACAAAAGTCGAGAAGAGGGAGAGACATCACGAGAGGGTTTCGTTTCCGGTCGGAATTAAAATCGAGCCGATGGTGTTTCCATCGAGTCCGTTCCCAGTTCCCTTTTGTCTTTGGCGCGCTTTCGCTCCGGCACAGAGGCAATATCGCAGGCGTAATAAGCCTGGCGATTTTCATACGTTAGAGTCGAACGGTCCGATTACAGTCGATCGCCGCTTTCCGGACGAGAGGAGAGAAAGAGAGAGAGAGAGAGATTACTGCAAAAACCTCACAGAGTTATCGTTCACCTTCAGCTCTGTGCACAATGAACCCTAACACCATCCATAAAAATCGCTAAAGTTAGTGCCTACGCTTCCCCCGCCTGTTACAACATTTTTTATCGACGAATTAGTTGCACTCTGTAAAAGTAGAGGCTTCGTGCTTTAACATAAGGCCCAATTGATGCGATCTTGTGTCTCACGTAATAACAATAGTTCAAACACCGTCGAACATTATTCGCATACAGAAAATTGAGTACCGAGTTTATCCACCTGTTACAACAAGAAAAAAATATTTTCGGAGAAATTAGTGGTAG
>CM052344.1:5431284-5452388 GCA_028455595.1 Lasioglossum vierecki | reverse complement strand
CTCAAACGTCTCAAACCTCAAAAGTCTCAAGCCTCAAAAACCTGAAGCCTCATGCCTCAAAAATCTCAAGCCTAAAAAACCTGAAGTCTCATGCCTCAAAAGTCTCAAACCTCAAAATCCTCAAGCCTCAAAAAACTCAAAAGCCTCAAGAGCCTCAAGCCTCAAAAGCCTGAAGCCTCATGCCTCAAAAGCTTTGAAGCCTCATGTCTCAAACGTCTCAAACCTCAAAAGTCTCAAGCCTCAAAAACCTGAAGCCTCAAATTTGCTAAATGACTGTAAAAGTTTTTTGAACAAAATAGCAGTGACCTCAGACACTTCGTTTAAACCGCCCATCGGATAAGACGAGTCAGCACTTACCGAGACGTCGATAATGAGAATCGCTGTGCCTACTTTCATCCGCCCTCATCCCTCAAAAGAAGGGTGAGAGCGACCCGGAAAAAAAATCAAACGGTCCGACACGGTTTCTGAATTCTCCCGCACACCTCGAACGCGATTTTCTAACTGTAACGCTTTGAAGCATCGGGGATAGAGAGGTTATCACTTTGATCCCGTTGCTATTACCCGTGTTATCTTTGAGTTTTCGAGGGGCGAATGCGATGGACGACCAATCCCGCTTAAACGACACGCTTTTAGACGCTGAACCGTGCTGAATCGCGACGAATCGCGCGGTGATTCCGGCCCTTTCGTAGCTCGATAAAGTGGTAATCACTGCCGGCGAGTTTCCGCTAAACTATTTCTCTTACTACGCCCCCCCCCCCCATGCTTCGTGTAAAAGTTTTTTCAACCAAATAGTAGTATCGTTTACAAATAAAAAAGAAGAAGAACAATGCTATTCGTAATAAAAAAATGTAATAAGAAATTAATAATATTTATAAAAAACAAGAAATTAATGATATTTATAAATTTTAATATTTTTAAAAATATTAATGATATCTTATATCATTTATATATATGATTAATTATTAAAAAATATTACTGAAATATTGAACTGTTAAGTTATTAAACAAATATTAATGAAATCTCGTGAAAAGAATCTTATCACTGTTACGCACAGTATCGTTCAGAATTTCGAATAAAACAATGAAACACAGCCAGGACTTTCTTTGGAAAAAAAATCCCGAAAGTCTGGCAACAAGCGTCCACAATTTTAGCCTAATCGCCGTAGGTACGTGGACGGATTACGGTAGGAGACGTGTGCGCGGGTCGCTTTGGAATTCTCGTCCGCGGCCGGATGCGATGAAATATCTTTTGTTCGACGATTCGGCATTTCTAAAAGGCAAAAGCGGGACTCATTCCCCAGGAGCGTTTTATCAGGCCACCTCCTTAGATAGTTCTCTCGTTATCGAGCAGGGGCTAGACACGCTCGCGTAATTCCCACGCGGACGATCCTATTCTTATCAACGAGTCTTCCCGTTGCCATTTCCCGTTTCTCCTTTTTACCCCCTCGTTCCCTCAGAACTCGACCCTTCGATTTTTCTTCTCCACGGTTTTGTCCTCTACCAATTTTACCGAGCACCGTCGGAACCACTGTCGCGCAAATTACTATACGCGATAAAAAAAGAAAGATGGCGCACGCTTAAATACCGCACACACGAATTTAAACAAAAATTTCCCTTTCCATTCATTCGTTAAGTGTCTATATTTATTCTTACGTTAACGGTTGTATTTTTTTAATCGACACCCTGTATATTTTCTTCGGATATTCGGGTAGAGCATGGAAAGACGAGTCCAACGAGTACCATGATCATACCTTTGCGATCATTTAATCTAGAGATAGTCCAGCCAGAAAGGATTTTTACAAAATACGTTTTCGAACATATACAGGCTGTCTCAAAATTCCTTCAACATCCGGAATGGGAGGTTACTGAGATCATTTGAAGCAACATTTTCTTTTGCAAAATGTTTGGAAATGAAACATTTTCAAATGTTTTGGAAAATGTTGCTTCAAATAATATCAAGAACCTCCCATTTCCAGATGTTGAAGGATTTTGAAACACTCTGTATATATGCAGATCGAATGATCGTAAGGGTACCTTCATTATACTCGTTCGACTCGTTTCGTCATGTTCTATAATGATATCGATGAAATAATATAATACAATTCTAATTAATTTTATCGGTGCATGGTTTGATCAATTTCTACACACTATAGAAATGCGCCGATAAAATTAATTCCAATTGTTATATTGTTTCTTCGATATCGTTATAGAACATGACAAAACGAATCGAACGAGTATAATGAACGTAACCTTACGATCATTCGATCTGCATATATACAGGGTGTTTCAAAATCCTTCAACATCTGGAAATGGGAGGTTCCTGATATTATTTGAAGCAACATTTTCCTTTGCAAAAATGGCGTCCGCTAAATTAAAATGACTTATAAAACAATATTAGGTCGCGTGCAAAAGAATAGTCGCCACCTTGAAATCTTAGAAAACGAATGAACTTGAACCAGTATAAGCGAAGTTCGATGGAGTACCAGGATGCGACACTGTTTAGAAATTTGTCAAGCTGGCCCGGTGATGTGGGCAAAGCGGATAGAAGGTCGCGAATCGGAATTACGGTCATCGCAACCCCGGCGGCTCCACTCGAAAACGGGTGGCGAAGATCGCATAATGAGTTTCGGGTAGCGAGAGGCGCGAGATACGACGGACGGAATTCAGGCTGACATGAAAAAGCCCGCAAAGAGGTCGAGAGGGACCGGCCTTCAAGCCTCTGTGCATTTTAATAAAGATTCCACAGAGGGGTTTGGGGGACGACTGCAAGCGCGCGATTCGCACGAGCCCGTGAAACCGAAGAGTGATAAAAAGAGGCCGAGACAAAGAGAAATCTCCCCACCGACACCCCCGTTATGAGACTCGAGTAATTCACCGATACTCTTCCCGGGGAAAGGAGCCCTCGCCACCAAAGAACCAGGGAGAAAGAGAGACAGAGTTAAATAATTCCGAATGGAATCTGATCCTGCGAACGGAGGATGAGCACTTACCTCTTTTGTCGCGTCGCTCGGGACAAATGATTTTCGTTCTGCTGGCTCGTGGCTTGTAAAGGGGACGCTTTAGGGCTGTTCTTCGTGGATCGATGTGAGAACGTGTTCTTTAAGGTGTTGCGTCGATTGGTTGTTGTATCAGACTTGTCAAAATAGGAGATTTCATGCAGTTTCTTTGGTCGTTGCGGTGTCCTATTCCACTGGTAAAGGTGTGTTCTTTGTATTCAGAATCATCTATATATGTATACAAAAACGAAGTCCTGGCTGATTCACTCACCTATCAACGCCCAGGCTAAACCCTTGGCCCTGGAAAGCTGAAATTTTGCACAGAGGTTTCCTTTATGATCGATACAAGAGATAAGAAAGGATATTTCGAAATTCAACCCCTAAGGGAGTGAAAAAGGGTTGCAAAACGTTTGTATGAGGAATTGATCTTAATTGAGGGTTTGGTCTTAATACTCCCTGATATAATTAATAAAACACCTATTTCGGCATTTTAAAAAATTCAACCCGGAAGGGGATGAAAAGGGGTTGCATCGTTTGTATGACGAATATTTTGTTCGTGGTCGGATTTCTTTGAAACTTGGTATTAATGCTCTTTGATATAATTAATAAAACCCTATTTCGGCATTTTAAACATTCGACCTCTAATGGGGTGGAAAGGGGTTGCAACTTTTGTATGAGGAATATATGATTTGTGGTCGGATTTGCTTGATACTTGGTCTTAATGCTCTTTGGTACAAATAATCAAACACCTATTTCGGCATTTTAAACATTCGACCTCTAATGGGGTGGAAAGGGGTTGCAACTTTTGTATGAGGAATATTATTAATTTTTCAACGTATTTCGAGTTTTTCTATCAACCTAACCTAACCAATTATTAGATAAATTCCACCGGAAAAACATTTCGACATTGCATTAAAATTTATACAAATCGTATAATGGAAAACCTATATTCGCATAAGCGTCCAAGGTCCACTTAAGATAATTTGCTTTATCGGCCCCTTCCAGTTCGTTCTTTATATCAATTGGACGCAGTTAAATAATGCAAATGTGGCCTGGGTTTATGCGACCTAGATTTTATTCGGTGTCTGAAAAAATTATTATATCGATTCCGAACAATGCGGCGAAATCGCGATTATACGGACTGCCGGAGTGCAGAGATGGCCAATTTCATTATTCAGATAGAGCATTTCCAATAACCAGTAAGAAGAATCAATCGGCCACTTTTTTCCGTCTTCAATTCGACTATTTAGCTTCCTATTAAAACGCAACTTTTTTTTTCTAAACGATTCAGTACGCATGTAAATGTTTATGCACAAACGACTTTACATTACATTCTTTTGTTAGTCTCGTGTAATTTATTTATTTTTTGTTGTATTTTATTTATAGACTATTTTGTACCGTTTTAGTTCCCATCTTTTAATATAAATGTTTATGCACAGTTGTCTTTTAAGTAATATAATTTGACAGTGTAATTCATTGAATGTTTTACGGGATCATTTTCGAAATGAAAATGTGTTCTGCCGCATATACAAAAAGCTGTAAAGCGAGTCTCACTCTACTTTATTCATTCGCTTACATTTACCCGTAACGTATTTTCGTTTTGTTACATTTTATCGTCGTTTATGGTTTCCGAACAGTTTGAAAAAAGATTGAAAAAATTGTTAAAAGTTTCAAAGCAATCCTCTCGAAACCACTCTTTTCCGGTTCGCGTGATCGATACCTTGAAACTAAAAAAGCTTTCACCATTGAAACGTTACCAACCTGCAGAACCGTTCTATAGCTATTTTTTGAACCAGTAGTAAAATTCGATAGCCTATAGTAAACGTTTCATTCGAATGCCGTTGCGTCTCGACTGGGAAACATAACAGTCAATTGAATGTTAGATTCGCTATAACAAAAATTTATACAAATCACATAAACAATATTTATCGCAGTACGTAATGCTGAAAAAGGTCCAAATGAATATTCAACGACCACTTATCCTCGATACACCTGACCCACGAATCCATTAAACATTTTTTACTGGACTGACGATTTTTATTTAAAAAAAACGAAGATATTCTTTTATCATTACAGAAATTTAATGAAAATGTATTTCTTTCCTTTGACAATTTTAAATAGTCAAATTATTTTATCAGTAACATAAAGATCGCCGGAATCAATTGTGAGAGACAATAATTAAATATAAAATTATATAGGTGTCCTCAAGGTTTTGCATTTTTAATATTAAATTCGAAAAACATTTTCCGGAACAAATAAATCCTTCTATCGATCGTATTTGTTCCTAATATAGAATGTTCAATGTTTTCGGCGCAAGGTTCGTTTGTTGGTTTATTCTATAAATCGATTTTGCAAATAATTAAATAAATCATTTTCAAGATTAATTAGAATTGCGTCTGTAAGATATTGTACAACTTCTGGAACGTTTTTAACCGTCGAAATAATCTGGTAACACAATTGATCATTAAAATTCATTCGAATGTTTCACCGAATTATCCGTGTTAGTTTTTTTGCCATCGAAATGCAACGTTGCGGCGAGTTGCAGTCTCCTCTGGAAATTTCTATGGTAAAAACACGACGGAAGAAAGTTGTAACTTCGGAAACGATCGTCTTGGAATTACCATGGCCCGATGTTAAAAGGCGCGCGTATGGTTTAAGTTAAGTGCAATTTATACGCTACATTGTAGTTAAGAAACGATTTTATAGGGGCAATTTTAGTGTACGATCCCCGAACAGATGGACGATACTTCAGAGCCGCATCGTGGCGTCCGCAGGCCCCAGGCATTTTTATAACGTCCTTCGCGCAATTATTTTAATCCGTTCGCCTCAGAATTTTTTCGTTTTCTTCTATACAACTAAGCTGCTCTAACCATCTCGCATTTCTCATTCGGCGAGATCTTGCTCGCCCTAACATCAAAATGCACCTGCTTAATCATGCGACTATTTTAACGGTTCTATTCATTTCTATTTTATTCTATTCGAACCTCAATATTTTTGTTCCATTTTTATTCCATGCAGAATATCATGTTACTAGATTATATATTTAATTCATGATTCAAGTATCTCAACAATATTTTTATTTCACGCATTAGACCATCAATATTTTTTAATGCCATCAATAAATTTTATGTATTTAATTCGTTATTGAATCTTAACATTTCATTTATATTTCCATTAACTTTGTTGGTCTAGAGAGTTTTATTTCATGTAGCTGGTCTGCATTCTAGTTAGATACTAGTAGATTTTAATTATTCAATTTAATTCACGCTTAGATTATTTATTAGTTTTATTGTTATTCCACGCAGGATCGTCTTAGTAGATTTTATATATTTAATTCGTGATTGAATCTTAACATTTCATTTATATTTCCATTAACTTTGTTGGTCTACACAATTTTATTTCATGTAGCTGATCTGCATTCTAGTTAGATACTAGTAGATTTTAATTATTCAATTTAATTCACGCTTAGATTATTTATTAGAATTTATTTCTTTAGGTTTTATTGTTATTCCACGCAGGATCGTCTTAGTAGATTTTATATATTTAATTCGTGATTGAATCTTAACATTTCATTTATATTTCCATTAATTTTGTTGGTCTGCACAGTTTTATTTCATGTAGCTGGTCTGCATTCTAGTTAGATACTAGTAGATTTTAATTATTCAATTTAATTCACGCTTAGATTATTTATTAGAATTTATTTCTTTARGTTTTATTKTTATTCCACGCAGGATCGTCTTAGTAGATTTTATATATTTAATTCGTGATTGAATCTTAACATTTCATTTATATTTCCATTAACTTTGTTGGTCCACACAGTTTTATTTCGTGTAGCTGGTCTGAATTCTAGTTAGATACTAGTAGATTTTAATTATTCAATTTAATTCACGCTTAGATTATTTATTAGAATTTATTTCTTTAGGTTTTATTGTTATTCCACGCAGGATCGTCTTAGTAGATTTTATATATTTAATTCGTGATTGAATCTTAACATTTCATTTATATTTCCATTAACTTTGTTGGTCTACACAGTTTTATTTCATGTAGCTGGTCTGCATTCTAGTTAGATACTAGTAGATTTTAATTATTCAATTTAATTCCCGCTTAGATTATTTATTAGAAAATTTATTTCTTTAGGTTTTATTTTTATTCCACGCAGGATCGTCTTAGTAGATTTTATATATTTAATTCGTGATTGAATCTTAACATTTCATTTATATTTCCATTAACTTTGTTGGTCTACACAGTTTTATTTCATGTAGCTGGTCTGCATTCTAGTTAGATACTAGTAGATTTTAATTATTCAATTTAATTCACGCTTAGATTATTTGTTAGAATTTATTTCTTTAGGTTTTATTGTTATTCCACGCAGGATCGTCTTAGTAGATTTTATATATTTAATTCGTGATTGAATCTTAAYATTTCATTTATATTTCCATTAAYTTTGTTGGTCTRCACARTTTTATTTSATGTAGCTGRTCTGCATTCTAGTTAGATACTAGTAGAGATTTTAATTATTCAATTTAATTCACGCTTAGATTATTTATTAGAATTTATTTCTTTAAGTTTTATTTTTATTCCACGCAGGATCGTCTTAGTAGATTTTATATATTTAATTCGTGATTGAATCTTAACATTTCATTTATATTTCCATTAATTTTGTTGGTCTACACAGTTTTATTTCATGTAGCTTTTTATTCTATATAGCAATTTAATTCACGCTTAGATTATTTATTAGAATTTATTTATTTATGTCATTAGAGTATCTCGAATCTGAATTAACAACCGTTTAGAAGATTAAGTAATTTCTAAAATCTAGACTGAATTTATTTCGAACTAGGTACGAGATTTTTGATTCGATAATAATGTTTTGCGTAACCCGACAAAGATGATAAGATCAATTTTGTAGAAAAGTTTGTTGCGAAATTTCGCCCTACCGTTCACGGTACCTACAGGATCGGACGGCCCTGGCGATCCCGAATGAAAACGTTTCGTTGACCGCAACGCGTAATTACACGGGAATTCGCTGGACCTGAGGTCCCGCCTTGGATCCTACTACCGAGCGATATTGTAATTTGCAATCGGTCTTATTACGTGGAACCATAGCCTGCAACTTTCGCGTTAACGCCCTTGCGGAATTCGCGTGATCAAACCTTGAAATTCGTTTGCTTTGCGATAAATCGAGATTTTCGAAACGAACGTGTCGCGAGGAGGAGGTGGCCTCGAAAAATCGCGATTCTTTGCATCGACGATAGATTTCGAAGCTAAAAGGACTCGCATGTATTCCGACCACGTACCAATTCACTGCGGAGATTTTCCCGATATGAAATCGCGTTAGAAAGTCGGCTATCTCTCCCTCGTTTGCGGATGGATACGAGAGCACGCCGGAACAATGTTACCGGAAGTGGTTGTGGTCTCGGGAATTCGATTTTTTTTACCCCGCTCTTTTTCATCCTTCCGGCGAGCTGTTGCATTGCGCACGACATAATGTTCCGCATTTTCGCGAAAACAATTATTAATGTCTCCCTTAGTTATTTGTTTATTCACGCTTCCAACCGAATGGTTCACTCAGCAAATACAATATTGTTGCGTTGCGCACAAATACATCATTATTATATTCTGAAAGAACATTTTACCACAAAGAGTCGGCGATTAAATGGAAAAATAATTATTACACTCTGAAAGAATAGTTTTATTTATTTATTCCACGTGAAATTAAGACTTCGAACTATATCGTTCACTTCACTTTTATCACAAAGAATCAGCGATTAAATGAAAAGAAAATTTGAAAAATAATTATTATACTCTGAACGAATATTTTTATCGTTCATTTCACTTTTACCACAAAGACGTTGCAATTAAATAAAAAAATATATTATCATAACGTAATTGGTAGAATGGCCGATAAAAGGGGTAACGATCTTAAATCGGTGGAATTGAGGTCGATAAGTGTTTGAGATTCGCATTTGGTACAGATATTCGGGGAGCTTGAAAAAATTCGGTTTCTGTGGAAAATGAGGAGTTTCTTTTTACGATGCACGTTGATCGTCGAATGTCCTATCCAATCCACTTAAAAGTAGTCGGAAGAGATTGTAAAAGTGGTCGTATCGATCGATGCCACGAGAGTCGAATATCGAGGGCCCGTTTTCCCGGTTAAGAGAAATGCGTCAGTTACTCGGTTGCGCCCTCGAGGCTCACTTTCCTCGATCCTCGCCAATTTCCCGGAGGACCGGAGCCCTGCTGGACGTACGGCGGAAACGTTTCCGCGGTTATGCACTTTTCGTACAGGTAGCCCGCCGATTTGCATAACTGTTCGCTCCGATTTTCACTGGGCGACGTTCGGGACGGAACCTCGCCTTATACTGGGTGCGAAAATTAAATAAGAACAGCCAAACACCTCCAACAGTTTTAGTTTCACAAAAAGAAAAAATGTTTCAGTCAAAATTGCGCTATATTAAAAATGTCAGAGATAATTTTTCCCATAATAGTGTCTTTTTCTTTTGGTATTCTTGTAGAGCTAGAAAAGACGAATCCAACGAGTACCATGATCATGCCTTCGCGATCATTCAATCTCGAGATATTTCTTAAAAAGTTAATTATTATCTTATATTTTTTTATATTTATTCGTTTACTTATATAATACTGTACTTATATAATTTTTATTTAAGTATTTATTTAAGTATTAAGTATATAATAGTTAAAAATATAAAAATACTTATACAATACTTATATAATAAAAATTATAATCATAATTATATGGTAAAATGTATAAATTGCTCATAAAAAAATATTGAAAGTATCTCGACACGGAATGAAAGGTACGATCATGGTACTCGTTGGACTCGTCTTTTAACGCTCTACGAGAATATCAAAACAAAATTGCAACATCCCACCTCTGTGAGATGATTGTCAACAGTCGCAACCAGTATATCACGACTCTGCACAGCGTTTATGAGCAGAGTCCCCTAAGCGAAATTTGGAATTTAATGAGAGTTTATGGCGTAGGAGAATTATATTTCTTTTCTGCGGAAATTCGGTCTGAACGGGCACAATCAGCTCTTAAAGTCGATAGCGCCGTTTGGGCGATTGCTGCGCCGCTGGGAACAGTTTGCGAGAGGTAAAAACATTTGTATGAAAAGTAGACTGTTCCGGCTAAGATCCTTTCTGTGTAAGAAAAGAAAGCTTTCTCCTTTACAAGATATAGGTGCAGTGAAATTCGTTGTTTTTTTTCGTCTACCTAAAGTATACGATATACAGTGAACTACTGATTTTAGAAGATTTATATTTTAGGCTAATTTTCTCTTCACACTGTGTAGATTGATGTCCAACGAATATTGCAATGTTTCCATTGGTTGTACAGGGTGTATGAAAATTATATGCCACGACCATCATCGATCTGTTAAAAGAACTTCCCGTAAAATTGTCCTTGACTGACTTTAAGGTTTTGAAGGTCAAAGTTTTCATGATTGCATTGTTTTCTACTCATCGAGAGGAGAAAAAGTGTGTGAGTTCCAAAATAAATTTATTAACAAACAAGTTTGTCCAAAAACAAATCCAATGATGAAACTATGTTCTTTCAAATTGTTTTTGTAAAACTTGTACCGAGATATTCCTGACAATCTTCCGATTAAAACGATACCCCACACGGCACAACTTTGTTGATTCAGCGTTCGGATAATCGAGGTTTTACTGAATTATTTTTTTTTATTAAACTTAGATCAACATATATATTACTGACACTCCTCTGATTAAAACGATACCCCACGTGTTATTTTAATCGGGAAAATGTGAGGAATATTCTGGCGGAACTTTTACGAAGAAATAGTTACAAAGTTAATCATTTCGTAAATAACTGATCTCGGTGTCTATACATAACCGATACGAAACTCGTGAAAGAATCTATAAAATCAGAACAGTTACGTGACAATTTTAATAAATGGTGACCACCTGAACGATACCCACAGAAATTGCCGTCTGATACGCCTAAAATCCTCGATCCACTCATTACCAAAGGACCGAATCGACTCGGAAGCGTAGCTAGAGACCCCTCGGCGAGCGGGCTGGAAGTAGTCGTCGGCGCAAAGAGGCAGAAAAGAAAGGCGGAAGGTCCATCGCGCCGACAAGTGTCGGTGTAAGACCCGCGAACAGAGGAAGATTACAGAACGGGCGGGAGCAGAGCTTAAGGGAAAGAAGTGGAGGAAGATCAAGAGACTGGAAAGAGAAAACGAAAACGAGAGAGAGAGATAGCTGGTAGGATTACGAGAGCAAGGAGGATGGCCAAGGCTGAGAAGTGTTGCGGAAAGGAATCAGTAGAGGCTGCAATGGGATCTCGTAAGAGGATCTCGGGATCGAAGGAACTGGCTGTAGAAATACATGAAGCAAGGGTTGTTCCAGGGGAAACTACTAGAGAGGGAGTGAGAGAGCACGTGGGAGGAGATCAGGGACGAAAGTAACAATTTGACTTTGGACTACGATTAAACAAAAATTAATTCGAAATATTATTAAAGATAGCACAAAAAATCTATATGAACTGCCTACTACATTAACCTGTAATTCTTTATTTTTCATTATTTTTTTAATAGGACTTCGATGATCAAATTTGTGGCATTTTTCTAATAAAAATCATACCAAATATGATACAATTCCGATGATATTTACTCGTGTAATAGACGATTAAAGCTTCGGGCGCAAGGAAGGACTCTCTGCGTCTCTTTCTTTCCCATACGCTATCCTTCCTCGCGCCCGAAACTTTAATTGTCTATTACACAAGTAAATATCATCGGAATCACATCATATTTGGTATCATTTTAATTAGAAAAGTGTCACAAATATTGTAATCGAAGTCCCATAAAAAAAATAATGAAAAATAATTAAGTTGGAAATTTGGATTAGCTATGTTTATATTTCTTTGTTTATAAATGTCCCTCGGCAGACCCGTGCTGGAGACTTATATGAATAAAATACTGTACTTACAATGTGTCTGGCCTCCCCTGCAAATGATACCCGAGGTGGGGGAAGAGTTCGGCGGACGATAGTGAGGGGGTGCAGCAGACGTTGAAGTGGGGGGAGCAGAGTCGTGGAATGCCGTCGGAATGCCGGTGTGCTCGCCGACCGACCGTTCGGTAATGGGTACACGTGTACCCGCTCCGCTCTACACGCGCCAAACCCCCCACCCACGCGAAACGACCCGCTCCGAGTGTTCCGCGCAACATAACGAACCTGCGGACGGTCCAGCCGTGCATTTATGCCCACTTTGTTCGCGGCTAGAGCCACACCCACACACACACAGACACACACACATAAACACGCCCCTATGTATTCTACAACATTGGGACATTGTTAACCCTGTAGCAGTCTAGCGGTCCGTGGAACAAATGGGTGAAGTTGGGGGTGTCTTTGATTTCGGATAGGTTGGGAGGAATTTCACCCCGGTGATTATTGGTACGGAGCTAAGGTAAAGCCGCCAATAGTTGACCAGTTAAAACAAAATTCATTGATTAATTTATTTGAATAATTATTTTAATAATTATTATGATTTTAATTATTATTTAATTGATTAATTTATTTCTGGGCAACTATTCCAATTTTTTTTTATTTTAAAAACCTGATTCGGACTACAACGAACATTAAAAAAAAATTAGCCAAATTGAGAAGACAGAATATGTGAACTTTTTTTAAGACGAGATTTGTTAACAATTTTGCACGCATCGTCGCGGTCTCAGTTAATCGAATTTCGAAAATGACTTTCGTTGCTTGACCACTACGCGAAAACCGAGTCGTGCTAAGGGTGAAAATTTGAATTCTGCGCATACCGTATCCGTTAGGACGACTAAACCATAAGTTTGTTCTCTCCTCCCCCAATCAAAATACTGGAACGCATATATTGTCTTAAAGGATTATTTTGGGGGATCATTCCTGGATGGTCAAGCGCTGCGAGGACTTCGGCCAACGGTTCTGTCAACCCTCCAAGTTATTCCTGGAACTTTATCGTAATTCCACCTTGTATCTCGACTATTTGTATACGCTCGAAATAAACCGTGCGAGTCCACGAAGTGGTTACACCGTTGGTATAATAGTTTCTCGGTCGAGATTGTACAGGGTGTTTTAAAATTACAGTAAATCCTTAAATACTGTCCGACAGGCATATTCCGGGCAGACAGCGTTTGCAGAGATGACTTTATTGTTTGATTTATGACTGCGCCGACCGCGCCGAATGAGACTTCAATAGAGAGCCGAACATAGAGAAGGACAGAATGAAATACGGATCGCGTGACCGAAAAGTGTCGCCGCGCCGTCACGGCGCAGTGTTCCGATTAAAACCACAATTTTTCGCGCGTGCGCGGCGATTTCAGCCTCAGTAACGTAACCTTCTTGATAAAAGGGGGTGCCTTGAGCACTCCGTAGAATTTTAAAAAATTATTAGTACCCTAGCAGCACAAAAATATTAGATAAACATTTTTTTCAAATATTGGAAAAATATTTTTTAAGCTACATTTTTTCATATGAGAAAAATATTGGATATTGTATCGTAAATATTGGATATTGTCTGAATATTGTATACATGTACAAGAAATATAAATTGAATGTTTAAAAAATATAAGCTAAATATTCAGAGAATATAAACGAGATATTTTAAAAAATATAAAGTAAATGGGAATCCAATATATGAAAAATATAAATTCAATATTTAAATAACATTCAATAAAAATTTTCAATTTTAATTAAAAATTTTAACAAGAATTAGAAACTATGGATATCTATTACTTTCTGTGCACTCCGTAGAATTTAAAAAAATTATTAGTACCCTAGCATCACAAAAATATTAGACGTAATTACACTCTTTGACTCTGTAAAAATTGTGCATCTGTTTCCAGTAGATCTCACTACTGAAAATTGAGCAGATGTTGTTAAGTCGAAATTGCTTTATAGAATAAAGTAACAGTAGACTGTTAGTTTTGTCTTGGATCTGATGGCACTTGTCTCGAATGCATAAACGGGAATTGGTGGAAGGTGTTTACGTGGACACCCGATATAAATAATTGCAACGGACTAGCCGCATTCTATCAAGGATAGCGCGGAACGGATAATAGAATACGATGGCGAGCTACGTTCCCCGGTGATGGTGTCCGTCAGAGATCCGTAGAGGGAGAGAGAGAGAGAGGGAGAAGGTTGGAATCGACTTCGCGTCCTGGGAGCAACTCTGGACAGCAAGGATTTACAGGATCCCCCGGAAAATCAGTCAGCTGCGGAGGATAGATGCGACTGTGTCTGTCAGATTGGGCCGGGTTCGATATTCCGGGCATCTAAACGTCCAAGTCGTTAGACGTTACGATTGGTAATGCAGCAGTTCGTCGACGATGGTTTCCTGTACCGTATCCGACTGTGTAATCTCGGTAAAATCTCACGTTCCCTACGATAAGCAGTAGACGCGAGGTTTATGTTCTCTCCCCTCTCTCGCTCCCTCTCTGCCATCCCCCGGTTTCGTTCGCACACACGCAGCCCGCTACCATTTTAGTGGCTTCCGCCCACCTCAAAACTTTAAGTGAAACGCTGCATTAGCCAAAAAGTTGATTCACGCATTAACCCTTTTGTTCGTTATCGTTTCTTTTCGAATTTTCCTTTTACCAGCATAATCGCTATGCTTTTCCGGTTAAAACGAGCCCTAGCACGACATCGTGCGACGTATATTTGCGAAGTAATTCACGTTTTAGTGGACGGGTAACTAAACAGTTCGGATAGTCGAGGTTCAACTAAAACGTGAATTACGAAGTTAATAAAGATCCCAACTGTATCGTGTTTGGGCTCGTTTTAATTGGGACAATGTCGCCAATGCAATGCTGGAATATCAGATATATCAGAAATTATATAAAATTATCTAATATAATATAAAAATTTCTTAATTGTAATAATGTCCTTTCGAAGATAAAATGGAATATTCCCTCAAGCAGTGCATAGAAAGTAATAGATATTCACAGTTTTTAATTTTTGTTATAACTTTATGTTATTTAAATATTGAATTTATATTTTTCAAATATTGGATTCACATTTACTTTATATTTTTTAAATATATAGTTTATATTCTCTGAATATTTATCTTATATTTTTTAAACATTCAATTTATATTTCTTATTTCTCATATGAAAAAATGTGGCTTAAAAATATTTTTCCAATATTTGAACAAAAATATTTATCTAATATTTTTGTGCTACTAGGGTCATCTACTCGATTTTACTATAAACACGGAACAATCCGCAGTCCAGTCGTAACATTACACATCAACGGTTTCGATCAATCGTATTTTGAGGCTAGCTACAGGGTGGCGAATAATTGCCGTTGCATTTCAAACGAAACCCGGTATAAACGGAGGTTTCGTCGAGTTTTGGCGTGATAGTGGTACGGTAAGTCGCACGTTATCCCGTTGTGCCGCAACTCAGCCGGTCCGCAGAGCCTCGGAAGTTTAAAGCTACGAAAGACAGGTAAGTTTAACGAGCGTGCAAGCCCCGGGACCTTACACAGGTGAGGGGACAAAAGCGCGGCCGCTGACGAGTATATCGGCCCCCGAAACCAGCCATTCCCGGGCATTACGAGCACAGCTTTCGAATATATTCGCCTTGGGGGACACGTCCACGGCACCAGGATGCTCTTGGACGGCTCGTAAGCACGTAGTACAGCCTGGACAAAGCTCACGGGGCTAGGAGTAGAGTGAAGGAGCCTCCACGATGTATCTCTCCACCTCCGCGCCGGAAGTAATCGTTTTAACGTGCAATGGCACCGATCGTTAAGTACCCGGGCCCTCGTCTTACGTCACGGCGGGATCGCGTTCCGTCTAGCGATGGGGATAAACGCCATTTCTCGTCCTACACTAATCCACAAGACACACAAATGCCGGCCACATTATCGATATAAATTATTTAACCTTAACCTTCTGTCTTATGAAAAATATTCTCAAGACGAGAATGCCCTCTATTTCAAGAAACAAATCATATTCTATATATTGTTATTTAATGAAACTTTCAGACTTTTTTTTAACGACACCTAGTATATTTTCCTCCATATTCGGATAAAGCATGGAAATACGAATCCAACGAGTATAATGACTATACTCTTGTGACCATTCGATCTCGAAATATTCACGTCTGAAAGGTAATCCTTTAATACTCTGATAATATTTTATAATTTCGAACGCGAATATTCGAAATTGAACTGTACGGTCATTATACTCGTTGGAATCGTCTTTTTATGCCCTGCAAACATATCTACAGGGTGGGGCGCCACATTTTGATCGAAAAAAAACATTCGCCGTTTTTTAATTTTCATTAATACAAACCCGCCTCTTTATGAAATTTGTTGTTAATTTACAAGAGTGACGATTTATGCGGTCTCGTGGCTGACAATGGTGCCGTATGAAAAATGGTCGCGAAATTCCGAGACAATGGCGTCGGCGCGAAGCTAATAAGAAAATCGTACATCGGAAATAATTATTCCGCCTAGTTCAGAGCCGCGGAAATAAAGAATTCCTCGAGGTTTATTGCTATTATTTTGTCCCACACTGTATCTACGGAACTCGGCTACGCCTCGATACATCGCCTCGACCCACGCGCCATTGTCTTCTCTTTCGGGACGACGTGCGCTGATGTAAGAGGGAACGAGATACGTAGTCGCGGATACGTTTCAGCCCGGGAAAAAGTCACGCTGAAATTATAAGCGGATAGGCAGATACGTAGGACGTGGCCGGACGTATCGGAATCCAAAGGCTGAGGAACGAGAGTTCCTCGATTGGCCTGTTTCCTCAAACACCGGACCGCAATCATCTCGGAATGCGTACATCAAGACGAACGAACTCGAGCGAACCACTGATTAGTTCGGATACTAGAACAGTAAACACAGCAGAGTTGTGCAGAATTACAATTGAATTACTCCAGAATTATAATTACAAAGTAATTGAATTAAATTGTAATTCAATTATGTTGTAATTTATCATTCAGATCTTTAGTCAATTAAATTACAATGTAATTCGTAATTGCAATGGAACACAATTATAAAATACATTTTAATTGAATTAAATTGTAATTCAATTATGTTGTAATTTATAATTCAGATCTTTATTCAATTAAATTACAATGTAATTCGTAATTGCAATGGAGTACAATTATAAAATACATTGTTTTCATGTATTGTATTTCAAGTATATTATATTTCAATTATACTGTAATTCAATTACAAATTGAATTTCAATTATATTGTATTTCAATTACATTGTGTTTCAATTATATTGTATTTCAATTTCAATCTGATTGAAATACTTAGTAATTGAATTACGTTATATTTGAATTGAATTTGAATTGAAATACAATGTAATTCAACTACGTAATTGAATTACAATGATTGAATTAGCACAACTTTGGTATTGCGTACGGATTGTTTCAGATCAGACTCTGTTTTCGTGTGGAAGGTGGGACGTGAATTTAGCGGTTCGGATAATCGAGGTTCCACTAGATCGTGGATTAAACAAGCAACTGAGCTGCAAACTATGTCGTGTTTGGGTTCATTTTAATCGGGATAATGTCAGGAATGTGTCACCGAAAGTTTCACGAAAAGAATAATTGGAGACAAGGAAGCATTTTGAACATTTACTTCCAAAGTTAATATTAAATTTAATTTTCTCGGTCTTGGGACTCGAGTGAGTGGATAACGTGTAATTTTGTTGGTCCGATTCCAAATAAGCTCGTAAACCGAAGTTTTATGAAAATGGAATTTATATCGTTCGGGTATCTAACGACAGGCCGCGTGTTCTCATTCGTAGCAGAAGAGATGACTTATTCAGAAGCAATTCGGGATTAGAGGTGTCCCAACGAACGGGACACGTCGATGAATAAATAATCCATGAGTCAGGGGTCCCCAGATCCCGACAGTGATCCCGGGGTTTTGAACTCCGGGGACCCAGTTCGTAACGGTGTGTGCGGGGGAGAGTGCGTTGGACCCGCGGCACGGCGCGGCGGCGCGCAGGGGCGTAGGAAATTGCCATAAAAGACTATTTCATAAATTCAAGCAAGTAATCGAGACAAGTTCAGACGGCCGGCGCGATGCGCCGAGACGAGGATGAGACCGAGGCGCGGGTGTTTCAGGGACACGTACGCGTGGGTCGGACCGGAACTCGCATGATTCACGTCACGAAGGAGCCGTGAGACCCGCGGAATACCGGCTCCGTTTCTCTGGACCGTATTCGTGCCCGTTCTTCTGCGCCCCCCGTCTTCTTAACACGTCCGCTGCCGAACCCACCCACGGAAATCACGCGAAATCGAAGCAGCGAGCTCGATCTCCAACGAAGCCACCGCCCATTTACGGTAATGCTTCGATATCTGTACACAACTCAGCTGCGAAATATAATTTCTACTATCCGCAGTTGTTATCCGTTTATCACTACACGCTAGCACCGACGAGGACAGCTAGAAAATAGATTTGGATAACAGTATCAGCGGGACAATGATAACTTATTGAACAATCTGTTTTATTTATAATTATTTCTTTATGGAAGTTCTAGTAGGATGTGCGTGAGGTTTTTCTGATTGAAATGAGCCCAAACACGGCACACTTCGAGTCATAATTACTCGTCGAATCTCGTTCTTGGACTCTTTTCATTCGGGGAAATGTCGCGGATATGTTTGCGAAATTATCATAAAAATTATTATTAAGCACGAGCAAGTTATGGCAACGAAATGATGACCACCAAAGATCAATGTATTGTATGTCGATGAATTCGCCGTGAAACGAGCCACAAACTCGCCTGAATAAAAATCTACAATTCTGTATAATTACGGAAGTTATGTTTCCAAGGAAACTTTGACTTTGAGCAATCTTTGCTCTTGATTGCGATGGAATACAGCGAGGTTACAGCACAATGTCACGAAACTAATGGTCGTTAAAGCCGTTAACACCACGGGTTCGATAGGAGTAGCGATCCGATGCCGGAGAACGGAGGAGATTCATGAGAGCAGAAGCTCGCTAATAGATAATTTCGAGGATGGCACGGTAGATCTGGCTGAGAAGAAAATTCCTCGGTTATCCGGTGGAAGCAATTTCGGATATAGGGAGTTAATGAAAGTACGCCCGTCCCTTTATTGGTGCGTAAAGAGAACGAGGAGAGAAACGGATTAATTCTCACGCCGGCTATCCGCTCACCGACGGCAGAAGATGGAGGCGGTACGTACCATCCAATTAGTTGGATAACCAGTTCCCTGGGCCCTGGTGTACGTCGTTTAATCGCGGCCCACGTGGCCGTTCCGAATCAAGACGTTACCTTCGATACACGTAAGACGCGAAGTGACCGAACGGCTGCGGTTCGTCGTCTCTGATTACGCTCGAACTGGCCGTGCCCAACGATAATCGCCACGCAAATGGACTAGCGCTATACAGGATGCTTCAATAGAGAGGCTCGCGTCATCGGAATTTCGAATTACCTTCCTGATACGCTCCGACATAGTTGAAGAGTCGAGTTACGGGAGGACCCAGCTCCGAATTTCACTTTGATCCTCACCGATGACCTTGAAATATGTTGTCAAGGTCCTCAATCTGAACTTCTATTTTAAGTTGTAAATGTCTCGTTTTTTATCTGTAGAAATTCGAAACCGGTTTTTAAGTAAAAATTGATTTCTAAACTTGTATAAATTATACAGGGTGTCCCAAAATTCGTGTACTTCCCGGAAATGGGAGGTTCTTTGGGTCATTTGAAGCGACATTTTCCTTTACAAAAATGACGCCAGCGGCTTTGTTTAGGAGTTATTAACAAAAAACACAGGTCCCGCTTAGCGTGGCGGCGCCATTGGCCGAGCCAGAATCAATCCGCTGTAGCCGCGCTCTGATTGGTCCGTGTTTTTTGTTAATAACTCCTAAACAAAGCAGCTGGCGTCATTTTTGTAAAGGAAAATGTCGCTTCAAATGACCCAAGGAACCTCCCATTTTCGGGAAGTATACGAATTTTGGGACACCCTGTATATTTGTAAATGGGAGATCGAGATCTACATATAAGTATACAGAGTCTGAACTAAAGCGGTGTGACAACGTCCTTGTACTCTCCTTGTAAATATATTTCGGATGAATGATTTTCCCCTTTCGCAAATCGATTTCAACCATCAATAATATAAGTGCACGGTCGTCTGAATGTTCTTAAATAGTGTTGTCTTTTTAAACAAGAGTCTACTAAGAAAACCTCTAGAGAACGTCGTATTAATAAGATCGCTTGGAACAATTATTCCGTCGATGAATTTCGTCGCAGCCGATAGCGTGCTCGAGCGAGGAGGATTGAAATCAGCGGAAGCTTGCGACGTTTCTTCTGTTGTTGCCGGGAACGTCGGCGAATAATTCCACGAGGCAGGTTTAAGGCAGCAAGTCTTGGTACCTGCGAGGTAAGCCTGCAGGTAAGACGCCTCGCCTCGCCTCGCCTCGCCTCAGCGTGGATAGTGCGAATGTGTGCGAACAACGGGTGTGCTTGTGTGGCTATACCTGTACGTGCTCGCGGTAGACGAAGAAAAGGTAAGGGTGGCACGCGCGGCCTGCTTCTATCGCTTCCGGGCATCAGCGTGCTCGCGAACCGCGGCTAATTGCTCTTTAATGCAACCGAGCGAGCGAGCGAGCGAGCGGGCGCGTTGCTTTTCTTAGACACCGAGGAAAACTGGACGCCAAAAGAAACGGAATCGGACGCTCCACTCTGATCATCGTCTCTTGCCCAACACTGCATTTTCGATTTTATAGAAAGCCGCTTCCAACTACAGGAAAAAAAGTTCAACGTTGGAGAACAATTGATAAACATCGAATGATAAACGTGGAACTTCATCTTCGAATCAATTCAGCGTGTCGTCAGGAAGTTGGAAATCATTCAAGTTCAATTTTTCCAATCGTTATAATATTTTTCATATTCGCATTATACAATATTTTTCAATAATTTGCTGATGTCCAGCAACTCAATCGACGCAGCAACGACTCACCTTCAACGACGTCATCCGGATTGGGATTATTATACACAAGATATTTATGCTTCCCGTCGGTACATCACGATTATTCAACATTAACAACGTTATTTGTTGTCATTCTTCAAATATTTGGCCAACCCTTC